>BLXT01007668.1:156524-174778 GCA_019648995.1 Plakobranchus ocellatus | reverse complement strand
CCCCCCCCCCCCCCCAAACAAAGTCAGGAACTCAAGACTATAGTTTGAAATAAGTCATCAAGTCTATCCTGAAAATGAACATGAGAAATCTTTATAAAAGAAGAACCCTTTTTTCTGCATATATAAAATGTTCTTAATATATATACTCATGATTATTGACCTTTTCAATTACGTTGTAAGCTTACGCAAAAAGATAAGTGCAAAACCTAAATTGTATTGATTAAAAAGACAGACATACTTGTTTTAAAAAAAAAGGGTTTTTTCCTTAAAAACACTTATGGTTCCACCACTATTTACATGAGGACTGCAAAGTAGTGCAAGAAGAGATGGGAATTGGCTAATATAAGCTCTTAGCATGCTGGAAAATTTAAATAGTGTTATATTATATGAATATCCTAAAATCGAAAAAACAAATACATTTAGGTGCAATCCAAACGTCTCAACTTTGGAGTCACATTAAATATATTCATGAGAGGGAAAATTTCATTTAAAATTAATTGAAAAGAAAGACGAGGAGAAAAATGAGTTTCCAATAGTGATGCTTAAAGCTCTTGTCACCCTAGCACTGATACAATCTTTGTTCCAGTTGGTATTAAAATACAGCATTTTTACATTGCATTTGAAAAGTGGTTTGTTTTTGTAATTTACAAACAAAATTGTATACACATTCCTTAGTTTTTAAAAATCAAGTGGAACTTGTGAGACAAAATGATAACTGCAGCTCCACAAGTTAAATATAGAGTTTCACCATAAACAGATAATCTTAAGGAGACAAAAAAAAATGTGTTAATACATTGGGAGATACTGTTTTCTGAGCAAAAAGCTAAAAAGAGGTGTTTCAATTATACTGCACGTCTCAAATAAGGTCCATCTCATCTGTGAACTTTGTATTTGTTAAACTGAATAGGACTATGATTTGTTTGTCAGAAAATTGCTAGCGGTATGTAAATTGAAAATTTTTAACATACTGAGCAAACTATTTTATTACACATGACTAATGTTCCTCTCTTAAAAATCTGCATTTTTTTCCCATCATCTGAAGCTACGTTGCTTATCTTAATAATTTTGAAGCTCTTGCCATTAAACTTATTAGTTCCTGATGATGGGTTACATATGATTTGTGTTGAAATAAGAATTTTAAAATCTATTTAAAAAAATTATTCAGAAAGGAAACATTTTGGATCAAATATGTTTTTCTCTGAAGCGTTATTTGGGAAAATTCAGTTCATTACAACTGGTCCCAAATTTCTTAGTGGACTTTCCTGAAGGGAAAATAAAAAAAGATATAAATTTGTAAGTCTTCCCAAAGATATGTCTGACCATGTTCAATTGATTTTCTGCCTTTATATACATGAGTTCATGCATTTGGAAACTTATATAGGACACAAGAGATCCAGAAGCTACAACCCTAAAGACAGGAAATCAAAATCATTATATACAAAACCAAGTTAACTTTAAGTTAGGGACTGGAGCAAAAGAAGTTGCTACAAAAATAAATGAGAAAAAAAAGAAAATGATCAAAAGAAAAAAAAACAACTGAGGCTAGGTTAAATATAGGAAAATTCCATAAGATAGGTGGAATTAAAATGTGGTCCACCAGAAGGAATGTACCGATTTGGTTTATTGGATAAGATTGAACATAATCAGGTGTATGTACAGCTATGAGTTTTGAAAATTCAGAAGCAGATTTCACATAAAACAAAAAGGACATTTTTTCAGTAGAACAAACTCATGTAATAATAATACTACAGAAATACTTTCATGAACTTGTTTTTAAGTATCTCATACACTGCTTGGAGATTTCATTTACTTTACTTTTCTTTGTGAGTGTGTGAGGTTTTTTTTTTTTTTACCTTTCAAAAAACATATATATGTTTCATATTCACTATTATTTCTTTTTAATAGAATTTTGACAATTTTTACACCCATACTCTCTTAATTTTATTGTAACTTTTTTTTGGTTTATGTCTTAATGAAGTTTAAATTACATAAATCATAAACTGCTTTTAATATCTACATTAAAAGCACTTATATGACAAGAAGTTATAAATTTGCAGCACTTAAAGAAAAATGCATGGTGTTCTGTGATATGATGTCAGTCCTTTCAAACTAGTATGAACAACTCAACTGTTTTAAAAGTGTCGCACTCCAGAATGAGACCAAGCACTTGAAAAGGTCAAATCTATTTCAATTATTCACTCTTCATGTTTTGTTGTTCCCTCAACATTTAAAATTTCTCACACCAAAAGAAATACAAAGTATATGATCTTTGGTAAAAGAAATTTCCCTGATTTGTCAATAGTGAAAAAAGTAATTCACTATCAGGCATGAAGTATATATCAATATCTTTTGCACCTCCCATAGTTCATTTGTGTTTGACCATTAAAAACTAATCAATTAACTTATGTGAATGTCTTCCACACTGTGTGCCAGGTTTAGTGAAAAAATATATATTCAGTCTCTAAGTCTAAGAATGGCCATCCTTGCCTCGTCATGCATCAAGGGTCTTGCTGATGCATTTGATTTTTAAAGTTTTATTTTTTTTTTTAAAACTTCAAAAAAAGAAAAAAATTATTGACAACAATACCTCATCAAAGAAAAAAAAAAGAATGTTCGCCAAAAAAAAAAGAGTCATGGATAAATGGTATTTACTTTTTCATCACATTAAAAAAAACAACAAACAGAATAAGTTAACTATGTCAAAATTTTATATGATCTTCCAGATTTTTCTATGTTCACAGAGAAAATGCAATAAAAGCATAATAGAATAATAGCTTTGACATGATAAAGTTTCTTCTATACATACAAATACATACAAGCCCATTCACAACATAAACCATGTATTTCTCTTTTGGTAAACATTGGTGTGCGAAAAAAGATTGGGATATAATTATTAAACAATATTGCAAAAAATATTGTTTGGCCATGCAGAAGCATGGTATCACATACTGAAACAAAAAAAAAAAAATTAGGAAAGGAAAGGACAGACAAGTCCTAAAAACCTTTGTTTCATTCTCATTACCACTACTTGGTTGCATGACTATTTACATTTATTATTCATGGCAAGAAAACCACCTGTCAACAGATGGATCAGTCAAAGTTAAAAAAGCACCACATCTGACTCAATTTTTTTTCTTTTGCATCTCAAAGAGACAAAGATTCACAAGTCAGATTAAAACATTATTTCTTTTTCCAAAAACACACTCGGGATTTCACATCACAAGCACAAATTCACTTTAGAAATCACGTTTATGCCTCACCAAACAACACAACGATGCCACAGCTAACACCACTACTTATATGTTAAATGAGAACAATTTTAAACATTTTTTCCCCATTTGTTGATATTTAGGGAAAAGATATTTTTTCTTTTAAAGAGTGAAAGTGTGTCTAGTCTTAGTTCTGCTTTTCAAATGAGGTTTTTGTGGCGAAAAGATGAGACAGAATTGAACATACAAATAATTCTAAAGATGGTGTGTAAATAAAACCAACAAGTCTTGCCTAAAATTTTTTTTATCTTCAATAACATCACATGTTATATAAACAGATATTTCAACAATTTTTTTTCCATGTTGCTTTGTCTTGTTGAGGCATTAAACATGTTTGCATTAGGAAGTGGGAAAAATTATGTCAAATAAAATATTATGATCTGAAGTAATGATGTTGACATTTTTCTCATTCTTCTTTAACCAGTGATGATGGTGAGGAAATATGAAAAAGGAGGAAAATTTACGTAGACTATAGGTCCAGGGTGAATTTCGTCCTAGTACTGTAGTAGTAGGGGGTCAAGGGGACAACGTCCCCCTGAAGCTGAAGCATTTTTATCCTGACGCAGGCTAAAAAAACCCATTTCCCAGCACATTTTCAACGATTTTTCACAAACATTGAATTAAATAATGCTTTACAATATAGAGGATGGAAAGCAAAGTAAACATAAACACTACTTACAATGTTCATAGCATTGAATAGGTCTAGGCCTAAACTCTAAAAACTGTCCAATCAAGGCGTGTCGGCAACGCGCCCGTAGGCTAGAACTTAGGCCCCGAGAACACTGATTGTTGATTGGTCGTAAAATATTAATTGCCCGAAGATTTAAAAAAATTCTCTATCTTCGTAGATTTTCGTAATTTATCGGTAATTTTCGTACTCCCGTAACCGGGACTGGTTTTTCATATTGATAACGAAACTAGGTCTGTCATCCCAGTTACCGGAAGTAAAGAAACTTAGCGCAAGTCGATAAAATTATCGTCCCGACCACACGTGGTTGAATTTTCATTTCTTAAAACTCCGCGGATCATGGCTCGTTTATTCAGCTGAAGCCGCGGAAGCCACCGAAATCGCGGAAACTGAGGAAATTCCTCCTCCGATCCAAAACCGAGGATTTCCGCGGATCCGCGGAAAACCATCATCACTGTTTAACCATAAATATTCCCTATCATATTGTTGTAACTAAAAAAAAAAAAAAGTACATAGTGTATTGCTTCAGCTTGACACGAGATTTCACAAGATAGCCTGATTTAAAAAAAAACAAAAAACAGCCTTATGTAGATTAACAACAACAAAAAATTGTATATAAAATAAAAAGGAACCCTCTGCTGTTAAGTCTTGCTTTTATATCAGAATGGGAACTGTGGTAGCTTGTGAACAGAGGATTGTAATGTTTAGATCTACATTTTGGTGCATAAAGATTTTAAAGAAAGCAATTGGGACCATGACAGTCATGAAAAGTGAAAAAGATAAAATTGCAGTTTGGAGATGGGTATATATAACAATGTTCACTTGTTGTTTTTTTTTCTTTGTGTATTAGCGGATAAAATTAAATTGCTAAGTGATAGGGTCTACATACAACTTATTATGGCTCCTCAAGAAAGGATGAAGTTAAACCTTTCATCTATTACAATAAAAATCTACCAAAATCGGAAAATTTATACCCTTTGGGCTAATGTCTTATTTTAGCATTGACGTAGGGCCATATATTTTTTTTTTACAATCCACTACGAGAGGTAAATCAGAGAAAAAAGTGTCTAGTCTGCATCCCCACAAGTTTTTCAATAGCGGATTTTAAGATGCATGCTTTGGCAATGCTGAGAGGATTTTGTTTTTGTCTTGACATTCCAGTTCCTCTATTACAAAATTTAAAAAAAAAACAAAAAACTTAGATTTTGAGGTGCAATAGAATGATTTGTAATCACAAGCAAACCATCATATCAATGACATATTTCAGATATAAAGGGAGAAAAAAAACAAAATGCCTTTTTAATGCATACACCAGAATTAGTAAACTATCTTAACTTTAACTACACAAACCTCAAACAGGCAAAAACTGCTAATAAAATAATTAACTTGACTGTACTTTTTGGGTTGTTGTTTATCCATAAATGTTAAATGAAAGCATTATCACATTTCATCCATACAGAGTACAGAGTTGAAACATAAATACAAAGAAGAAACAGAATGGGTTTGAAACAATTTTCTCGTAAAAATGTGTGATGTGCTGTAAATTTACAATATGGTTTACTGTCTTCCACCTCATGGGAAAAAGTTTTCAACACATAAACTTTCCAAGACAGCAAGGAAGCATAATTTCAATAGCAAAATTATTACGGTAAAACATCAGATGACGAATTGAGCAAGACAGTCCAGACCTTACTGTTTAAGAAAATGAAAATTAGAAATCTGCAAAATCACATGAGAGGTTTGGCAATACAGGTCGTTCATAATTTTATTAGTGTGCAGCATAAGAATACAGCTTCATGCTTCACACTTGCTTTAAACATGACTTCCAAACATTTTATTAATGCATTTAATTTAAAAATCATTATGATCAAATTCTCACAGGAACTTATCATATCATTTAGAGACAGATAAGTGCAGTATTTTGCAATGATTTTGTACAAAATGTACGCCAAAAATATGGCCTGTTTGGCCCTTAAAATATGCTTTGTTCAGTTCAGACAGACAAGGTGTACTTAGCATTATATTTCATTACAGGTAGTTGCCTTGGCGTAGTGTCTAGATAATGTCAAATTACTTGCAAATCCAGGTAGCTTTCATGCAAGAGAATGCTGTGCTTTTGTACCTTTCATGGCTTATCACTAAAAATAAAAATACACAAGTTCATGGTTACATTCATTAAATAGGTCATGCCATGAAGAATATGATTGCCAAAAATTGCTATACATTTATCAAAACAAATCTAAATGTTCTATTATTCACACTCGCCTGTCAAAAGCATGCAAAAACACCATTTAAGAAAATCATACTATATAAATGCCCCTATAAAAATAAATGTTGCAGTGAATTTTTTGTGCTACAATCCTTGGCAAAAGTAAAGTTTACTATCCTTAGACATTATCTTCATCACTTTTTACTATTACTAGATCTACAATATCTCTTTTTCTCTCACTTTTAAATTTTAAAAAAATTATTTTTTATAGATGTGGTGGGATAGGAGTAAGATTTCAAGAATGATATTCTCTGATCTAAACCATTTGAAAATCTTGGAACAGAACAAGAATTTAATCCATTTCTACCACAATGTCATAGAGGGCAGTGTTATTTTTTTACTATATAAGGATAGTTATCACAAATCTGATACATATTTTGCTACAAGCTCGCCTTTAGGAAGTGGGGGAGGAGTCAACAAGTGTGACTATGCTGGGAGTATTGTGTCTCTGGAGGATCATCTGCGACTGATCTGCGCTAAATGTCACAAACACTGAGAGGCAGTTGACATTGTAAGTCCCTGGTCTTGTCATTCCAGCCTTGAGGGCTAAAGTTGAATTCTCACCTTTTGCAAGAGTTAGAGATGCCTGTGTTAAACCCAGCCAACGCATAGAGGCAACTGATGAGCCAGCGATAGGTGGCACTTGCTTGTCTTGACCTTCAGGACTGGTTACAACTGCCCCAAAGCTTGAGACAAAGCTTTCAGGTGTCTTCCCTGTGTCCACCATAACCCTAACCTCTCTCCCTGAGTGATTCTGAAGGGTTAAAGTGACGGGCACCTGGCACAAACCCTGGTTGAATGGGTGTGATCTCTGATGGACATGGGAAAATGAGTACGACACAAGCCTTGTGCTGATCTCAGGATCCACACCATTTGGCCCAGTGGCGCCACTTAAACTGTCTTCTGATTTTGCATTTGAATTCCTTTGCAAAAACTTTTGAGGTTGTCTGTTGGTGCTTTTCGCCCCACATGCTGGTGAGAGAGGGAAGAGGCCAGAAACAGAAGCAGGGACTGGATATGACACAGCCACTGTATTGAGGCGGTTGACATGGACATGGTGCTGCCCCACTACCACACGCATCTGGCCCGACTCTTGCACAGCCCATGCCTTCCACAAGAACACTAGTGTGAGCCGTAGGAATACTGCAGACTCCAATGCTCCTGATTCTGAACTGCCATCGTTTGATATCACAGATGATGACAAGCTGTCATTTCCTGTTCCGCTTTGTCTAGTATCTTTGCCAAAAATATTGCCACTGCTCCCGAAGCCTGGAGCTGATTGGAAATTTGAATGACCTGAGTTAGCACTGGACTCGCCTATCAATGCTTGATGCCGCAGCCAGCTGCGCCAGTAGAAATCTGAACATGGACTGCATGAGGTGTTTACCTGATCACGATCAAATGCAACTTCACTGAAGACTAGATTACCATGGCTCTCTGAAACAGACACCAGAACAGATAAATGCATTACAGGCCTGATAAGTTCAATTAAAAAACGTTTTTACTGACACATATTGTAAGGATATCCATAAATCAACATATCTCACGTGATTTGCAGTGCATAGATTCAGTAGGTACATCATAATACTGATGATCTCAAAAGTGACTGACTACACCAGTATGTCTGCTGTTGCCAAATGAAGTTTAGTATTGCCAGTTTAAAGATAAGGACGATTCTGCATTTCAATTGATTATGGCAGATCTGTTACACACAAAAAATCTGCTTTTAATTTATCTTTTGTTAAAGCTGTAGACTATGATAGTTATTGTAATAAAAGTTAGCAAAATATTCAAACTCTGCACTTTTCGGGGAATCATTAACTTATTTCACCACAATACTGTTTAAGTTGATGGTGTCTTTTATATTTATAAGACGCACAGGTCATTTTCATTGAAACATTTTTTAAATCTGGTGCAATGAAAAAGATACCTAGTCCTTCATGGATAGAGCATAAAATGTCCAATGATATTGGAAAATGCAAACACAAGTATAATAAATGTAGACACAACTATATAATTCATTTTTTAAACCTCAAGATCTTTAAAAATTCTTGGAATCTTGCAGCATTGCTTACCATGATTAGTGATCTCTTGAAAATATGAAACCTATGTGTTGTACCATCACAAATTAAGATATTTTGCAGCAGCAACAAGATTTAGAACTTAACATAATTTTTAAATTTTACATAAAAATTCTTTCTTTCTACATCAGATTTGGAGAGTGTGGTAGAGTATGGTATAATTCAGAGGATGCAATGATACAGTTTTTACTCTTTCTGAAGTGGACTAGGGTAGTAAAAGATGGAGACCTACTATACACAGAAGCAATTGGGGATTTTTGGATGGATGGAAAAGTACATTTTGATCTAAAAATATTAAGTCTAAAATCTATTAAATGATAATTACTGACACAAGAGAGGGGGAGAGGGGGAACTGTAATAAGATTGTTGTCAAATAGCTGTGGTTAGAATCTTTATTATGCATTAAATGATTTTAACAATGGAATTGTGAGACAGTGAATAAAACTTGTTCTAAAAAAGAAATTTTGACACATAAGAAAATGGGCCGTGTAAACCCCCTCAATTGAACCATCAGATGAAGCTGATTAGATGCAGGCCTATTTTCCTTCAGTACCTGATTTCTGCTCTTGCTTCAGACCCTTCATGACTAACTGGAGAGTCTCCCTGCTTCCCAGACGAACACCTAGTCAGTACATTAAAAAAAGAAAAAAAGAATGAGGAAAGAGGAATAAAAGGGAAGATTTACGCTGATATTTTTAAATTCAGAAAACTAATAGCATAAAAAACATCTGAGATTTTTGTAAAATTAAAGCTGAAAACAAGGTTGCATTTTTCCTCTTTCCTCTTTTGGCTATGATTTTATGATGAAGAAAAATTGAGATAGACATTGGAACACTTTGATCAAGCTGCAAATGGTTAGAGTCTAATTATTTCATAATACTTTTATTCAAGAGAATGAATTTAAGAATAGTCGGTTGGAGCATTATCTTGCATTAACATCTGCTGGAGAGCTCAATTTATTTGGTAAAATAAGTACAAACAACCAAGCAAAGTGAAAAATCTGCCAATGCTATTGGACAGGAGTAAAGTGAAGAGCTTGTATGTTACCCTTCTGAGGCTTACAATAAGCAAAGAATGTTTTGAAAGTACGAGAGGATTCTTAACATGTTTATATGCTTTGAAGTTTTTGTTACAGGCAAATGCATTAACTCTAAATTTTAACCCTTATAGATGCTAAATGGGTATCAAAAAATTTATTTTGAGTCTTGGGCGGTCCTATTGAGCACTTCACCAAAGTAATCTAGTTCTTGAGGGAAAAAAAGGTCTTGTCAAGCCAAGGGCACCTTATCAGGCCATATTATATATACACACACACACACACATATAAACATATTCACCTCATCAATTTGAATGATGCTGAATTATCTCAGAATTCTAATTCCAGCACCCCTTTACCTTTCACTCTTTCACAAGAAAGTGAAAAGAAAAAAATTGTTTATTCTGCTTACCAGAGTTATGTTTTGATCCTAGACTGAGTAAAGTCCAGTGAGGACTGACACACGATACCTGGGTCACCTGCAATTCTTGCACATGGGGACGCTGTACTTGAACCTGACAGGAATAGAAAGGTTTAGCTAGACCAGTTTTGCATCTGATATCAAAATTACAATTTCAAATCAGGAATTTATTTAAACTTGTATGCAAGTTTCCCTTAGTCTTAGGCACATCTGGCTCTGCTAGTGACCCTTTACAAACTCAAATCCATTTCGTTAATTAAATCCATTGGCTGCAATGATGTAAATGAGCGAAGACAAATAAAAAATATCATAAAACAGAAAAAAAAGTTTTTTTTACGACCTGGACAATATCTCAGGCAATCTGTTGCTCAGTACTTGAAAGTCTAAAAGAAAAATTATTACATTCTCAGGATCAACCCAAATGAGACAGAAATAGCATTCTGAACATTTTCAATAATCGAAATGGTATGAAATATATCAGCTTAGCAAAGGTGAAAACTGTATTATGCTATGTTGGTTCTGAGCCAAGATGTGGTATTCTTTTGTTGTTTAAGAAAGCACTCAAAATTTCTCAAAACTGTATACCCAACATTTCAATCATTAAGACCATCCAAAGACAATTTATGTTTTATTGTGCAATATCTCAATATCAAATTTGAATCAAAAAAAAAAAAATTTCAAATCAGACCCCTAAAAATTAAAATGATAGCCTACCAACTGAAAATGTTAAATTACAGGAGTAAAAAAAGATTTGTTTTGAGCCAAAAGTCCAGGTCTGTTATTAAAAAAAAAACAAAAAAAAAAACAATGAGGCATCATTGCAATTTGACTTATTTTACTGCTACAATGCACCCACAAGTTAAAAAAATATAGGCATTGAAATTCATTTTGATATGCGCTCATATTTCACATCAGGTAAAAATTATGATAAATCAAAGACATCTATTACTGAAAATATTTTTGTTTCTTCAAGTATCTAAGTCAAAAATTAACATCCCTCTATACAACAAGCTGTACAGTTGTACCTGGCTCAAATTTTCAAGTTCACAAGCGAAAATACATGAATTGAGCTCCTGCCCATTACTGGATCCACTGCTGGCTGATGGTCTCACAACTGTTGTCCGCACGCTAAGCGACTCCACTGTGTTCAAAACAGCTTGATGGTGGACAACTCTATGCCTGAAGCATTTTGACAAAAATGATAAGATTATACTACATTGCAAGCAAAATACAGAAAATTACCCTGTCAATTAAACAATCATTGTAAAAAGATCTCATCAGAACTACTGTAAGTTTGAGCATTAGCCTAAAGTTAACCTAAGTGCAGTTATTTTTGCAATCAGCTGGAAAATTATGCATATTAAACTTGTCGCTATCTATGAAATATTGAGGGACCTAGATATCAACATTTCCCTTGAACTGGTATTATTACTTTTCAAGTTTTCAAAGAAAAAGCTCTTGGCTAGAAGCTGAAAACATAATGAAGAACCTTCATATGATTGGCAAGCTCGCTGAAAAAGGAGATATAAAAATTATACTGACCTTACAGTAGACAAAGATTTCACAGGTTCATAATAAAAAAGAAAATCAACTTCATGGACGCCGCCGATATCATCGCCTCGAATCCACATGGGCAATTTGACTGCTTGGCCCGGCATCAACTGATAGTCCTCACCACTGCCATCTCCTTTAGGCAGGGGAATGTGGAGGACATCGGCTGAGGAGTCACCCCTACTGCCACCTATAGAGGTGGTTGACACGGTACTCATCAGGCTTGGACCAATGGCGCCACAGTGAGGGGCTCTCATCTGATACACGTACGGATACTTAGAGGTGAGAGATTGCGGCTGCTGCTGCTGTTGTGGAGGATGTTGTTGGGGTGAATTTGACATGACACCATCTAAGTCATTCAAACCACAACCAAAAGTGAAGAATCTGTAAGAGGAAGAATGAAAAAGCCACTTTTATTTGCGAACTACAACAATTTTCTGGCATACTAACTGCTTACATTTTGTATGAAATGCTTCCTCTACATAAACAAAAAAATTTCATGGCTTCATCTATCAATTCTTACAACTTAAAAAACACTCTAATTAAAAAAAAATTTTTGGAGTACAATGAAGTATTCTTTTTTCTTTTCAATTAAGTAAGAGGACAGTGAAAAACCTTAAACCCTTTATATAATGAAAAGTTCATGAGCCACCAACTGGGTTAAGCCTGTTACCATTTCAATGGGGCGAGTATCATCATGCTAAGGTCCTGAACTCAAAGGATTATGTTCACTGCTCAATTCTCACTAAGGCTGGACCTCAAGTTTCATGCTTGGCAAAGGAACTTAACAAAATCTTTCATCGTTTAACTCAGGTGTGAAGATCTTTAAGTTTTAACTATGAGTGTACGCCAGAAACAGCTATATTAACACTGTATTTTATAAGTTTCAAAGAAAAATTTAATGATGATTCTCATCTTCAAATAATACCAAAGCAATAACGTCAAAAAAAGGAATTAATAAAGACTACACATAAATTAAATAATGAGAAATGTAATATGCTTGAACTACACAATTTTGATAGGAAACTTAAGTTTTACCTTGGGTGAGTAGAAGTGGCCCGCAGAGCATGTAGAGGACTTTTTCCTTTATTGGTGAGCTCAACCTCTATACATTGAACTTCCCCACACAGTAAACTATCAGGGAAATCTAGAAATGAGACCTAAGAGGAACAATTTAAAAAGTCAATGAAATGTATTTTTTAGTCCAGGATATACTTGGCATGCTTTAAATTTATAAAACTCTATCATGTTCATGAATTGAATCCATGTACATCATAGCAGTCCACTACAGATGCCACACATCAAAATTGACAAAACAATGTTTTTTTACGAAATCTTTCTCGTTTTAACCACCAATGTTTCAAGTCATGGTACTATAGTGAATAAGTTAAGAAAATGTTTTTATCATTTTTAAAATGTTTTTATCAGTTTTCACTTTGCAGAAACTTTTTCATCAAATAGAAATGACACAGGTTAGGTGCATGGACCAACAAGCTCAGTATGAGGCTGTGACAAAAATTTGTGTCTTTGAAAGGACAATATATTTTCAATAAATGCCATGAATAATGAAAAACTGGATTTTGTTATATTTTTGCCCAAATTATAATGTTTGTCATTAATATTATTTGATATTCTCTATAAGAATGAAAATAATCTGACTCAAAAAGTTGAGTTGTGATCATGGACAAAGTTTAAGGTTTGATATCTCAAATTTTTCGATTTTGGGCAAAATAAAAGCACTGTGAATAGAGTCCCCATGCAAAATAAATCAATAAATTGGCTTTTCAGATAACATCGAAATAAGGCACAAAAGATAGGAAATGCTTTAGGGTGAATGTTTGCTTGGCATATCTTTGATTCTCTGATATATATAAGCGGTATTGCCTCAGGACAAATTCATAAATGACCTTCATACACATAAAACCAAATCAATGTGGACTGAATCAAAATATGTGAATGGCAAAAACAAAACAAAACCAGAAATAACCATATAAATTGTTAATTTTAAATACTTTTTAACCTGCAGATTAGTCGAAATATAAATAAATTTAATATTTTAGTTAATGCCATAATTGATATAATCGTGTTTTTTTTTTCATATAAAGACAATATCCTCTTCCCTTAACACCCTCACCTCCAGAATAGGCATCTCTTCTTGCACCAACAAATCCAACCTCCTATCAGGCCCATATCTTTTCTGTGTGCGGTCATCCTTTGTGTTGTTGAGCCTGGGCCCACGTGGTTCTAGCTTTTGTTTCCCTCGCACCAAGACACTGCTGGTGTAGCTTGGTTTAATAGTTTGGTTTCCTAGACCAGAATTTGATAGAGATGACGTCTCTGACTGTAGACCTGCAGAATTCTGGGCAAGGGATGATGTGCCTAGGTTGTAAGCTAGGCCTACAACACGCAACTGACCTGGCTGCCGAGGGGTCATGGTCAACTGGATCTGTCAAGAAAGTATGAACAATTTTAAAACTTGCTGATCATAGAATACAAAACACTTAAGAAAAAGGGTCTTCATGTAATGAAAAGAGCCAACTTAAACTTTCCAATGCGTAAATAGCAAGAAGGAACAGGAAAGTGAGAAGGAATCTAAAAAAGAAAAGTGTATGATGGCAAATGAATGAATAAAGGTAATCAATGACAGCTTTGCATCATTCTATGAGTTAACTTTGAGAAACTCAATACAAATTAAGTGGAAGTAGCATGGAAATGCAATGACTATATTTTAAATGAGGCAAGTAAAACTATGTACTTTGTAGCACTTTGATGATTAAGATAAAAAGAACCAAAAAGAAGTTCATTTATTTAAAAAAAAGTTTTGATCTGCATTTAACTTCTTTAGGCCCACTGTGTGCAACGTCATTGGTATATATTGCATACGTTTGACTTAATAAAGTAAAAGCTAGAGTTTAGTTTAGACCAACCAAACATGTGAGATGGATCATTTTTATTTTTAAACGCCACTAGTAAATTTATTATATTTTTGAACCAGTTGAAAATATGATATGAAACTATAAGGATAGAAAATGCGTGGATGAAAGCCATCCCCACCTCCGAGCAATGCAAGGGTACTATTACATTGTTGCATACTAGAGGATTTACAGTCAGCACTATCTATTTTTCTTTCTAATTTGCCAGGGTCTAATCTGATTAAGGCAGATCCATTTCCATTTATTTGATTAATTGCCAATACATATGCACTGTATAAATATTAATAATGCTTGCAAGCTTGTCTCTGTGAGTATATAAAGATTATAACAGCTGAAATATATGATTGCCCAAATTTTTAAAAATTCAAAAAAACTTTTAGGACACAATTTGTGGCATGAGATCAAAATTACATACAAATGCAACCCCAAAGCATAAATAGCCTTCAAGCTTATGTAAGGCAGAAAGAGGCATAGTGAAAGGAAAAAATAAATAATAACTTGCTGACTGTAACTTTTAGTAGAATAATTTTCTAAGACATTTTGTTATGCTTGGTACTGATAGGAAGTTTCATACTCATTTTCCTGGATTGTCGATCAGGTAGAAGGAATATTGGCATATCTGCATAAGCAAATTTTTATTTTAAATTTGCTGTTTTCATATGCTGATCATATATCTTCAACAACAACAAAAAAAAACCCCGGTGTTGCATAACATTACACTTACACATTCATTCTGAATACCCTGCACAATCACTTCTTTGACGACAGATGTTTGGATGATTTCATCTGCCAGACTTTTCTGAAATAGTCACAGCAAAGGACAAAAAAAAAAAAAAAATTAATTGTTAAATAATCAGTTTACTTATCATAAATTTTATTTGCAACCTGAAATAAATTTAAAAGTATGAAACCCAACCTGTTACTCTTGACATCTTACAATCATTCATCTTGAACATAATGAGTCATTGCCTGGTATACAAACCTTATTAAACAAAATACAAAGTATTCTACAACATATTAAGCTCTATCAGCTTTGAATAGTGCACACAAAAGTCCATAAAAAAGTCATGCCATTTATTAAAAAAAGTATAACAGCCTTCTTGATCTTTTTTTAATTTTGTGTGTGTAAATGAAGTACATATATTCTTGATCTAGAAATTTAAGCCAAACTATCTTCATAAATGGTAATTCAATAAATCTGATCTGTTTGGCTGGACCTTTTTCTTTGAAATTGCAAAGCAGGTTTCAAAATGGGCAATCAGTGGATCAACAACATCAGCAACCTTAGAATATATCATCTACCCTCTTTGTTATTTATTTCTACTCCAATTTCAATAATTACTAAATTGAACTCTAAAAAATTTATCCTTTCCTCAAAATCTTTGTTACGAGCCAAACAACTTGAGCTCTTTAAATAACTCTCCATGCATTTCTTAAAGTTAAGTGAATGTTTTAATTTGACATAAAATATTATGTAATTATATTTACGCTAACTCAAATGCAGGTAAACACAAAGCAATAATCATAAGGCCTATGATGCCACATGCCATTTGCAAAATGGTTAAAATTTCTTTCACAACTGCTATATATTTCTTACTTTGACATTTGTTGTTATTTCATTAGAAATGACTTGTGGAGGATCAGATCCTTGTATAGCAGGAACAAATGTCCATAGTAAAGTGACATCAGACAGGACCAACATCACGTGAAGTGGGTTTTCCACTTGCACTTCAACCGTGATGGGCTCTGGTTTAGAGGGGAAGAAAAATTACAAAACGCTTAAGTTGCATTCAAATACAGACGTCGAGAAGATATAAGTTGAGTACCTAGTATTTGTGTTTACCATGGAGATTGGGGAAACAGATAGATTGTTAGGACTAGTGTAGTTGTGTTTTTAGTTTATCTGGGCATAGTTGGGTATTTAATGTAGTGGGAGTGTGGTTGTGTTCTACGTCATTAATTTGGGGGCCCGTTTTAAAGTTGTTATTGGAGTGTGAGTGTGTGCGTTGTGATTGGTTGGTTAGACCACTTGACAACGGCAAGTTTGGACGGAGCTGCACACTGGCGGGATTTTTGGAGGAAAGGGACACTTTGCACTGAACACTGGAGGAAGACAGTCCTGGCTATACGTTGTGGCGGATTGGTCTGGCTCCAAGAGATATTTTCAATTTCTACGACCCTTTTTATCGGGGTCTCTGCTTTATAATACTTTTATACCCGCATAGGAGCGGCGGTTCGTATTCGAATTTTACTTGAGGCCGCATGCCTACACAGACTGTTAGCACACGACTGCGCAAGTCTACGGATTTATGTTTCTCCCGTGAAATGGTGGTATCATGTAATTACATAACTATTATTGTCCTAGCTTCCCTCACGTAAGGGCTGGTAATCTGGTGCATTGAAATAAGTGTGCTCGTGTCCGAGCTGAGGACTATTGATCCCTAGACATTCTAGATTTTATCTACTCCCTTAACAAGCTCCTACTGACAGGATCATTGATGGATTACTTAGTTAGAAGCGTGTACATGTGTGAGTGATAGACAAGGGGTTTTGTAAATTTCTTTCTGATCTATAAAGTAGTTTTTCAGGGAGAGTTTCCTCGTGGGTGAATTTGTGTAATAACTTTCTTATCTCGTAACGCTTAGTGGGTTACATTGTATTGTCGCACCTGCTTGCATGGACATTTATATTTAGTTCATCTCATATCTACCTGTCTTCTTCTTTATGTAACTATCCTACTTCTTTACATATATTTATCCCTTTTGATAATATAGTTTTTCTGCCGCCTATCCCCAGTGTTCTGCTTCATTAAATTGCGTGAACCTCTTGTTGCAGTCGACGTTAAAAAGTTATCTACCGTGATTGTTGTTTGAGTAAGTTTGTGGCCAGTGTCGCATTTTGTTGTTTATGTTGTGTGTATTCTCCCTGTCCTGTTGACAGGCTGTGTTTGCACCAACTTAGATGATCAAAAAATAATTTGCTGTTTGCAATAGCAGCAATAGTGGGATATCTTTAAATTTGTAGCTAAAAAAAAAAAATGAAACAAAGCTCTATAAGGATTCTGCATTACACAGCTGTAATTTTTCTAAATCAAAATAAGAATCATTAAATATCTCCCTATGGAAGCCTTATGGACACATCATTTTATAAATACAGATATAGATAATTTTCACAACTAACATCTTTATGCATTCCTTCCTCAATTTTTAGAACATAAAGAGTTACACTCAGTGCATTTTTTCATTGACAAGTGACTGGAGCAATCTGCACTTATTCATATTAAACAAGTTGGCACTTTCAGTTTGAAATTATTAATCAACAATGATAAGAATGAAAGTGGTGACAATATACTGAGACAGGTGTGGAAATTTTTAAACTTTAACCAAAGCTGTTTTAAACACTATTGTAACATGTTATTAAGAAAGTATATTAAAGGCCAATTTTCTACCAAGAGACAAAAATATTATTAAGAAAGCTTGTTTGTGGCTTTTCATAGATACAATTTGATTATCAAAATGTTCTACAATTAGCCAAACGCAGAGACTGATTCAAGATCTAGAATTAAGAAACAATAATATTAACACTTTTCAAACTGAGTTATATAACTACTCCAACCTCCAACAAAAGCCACAGGGCTGGCATTATTGTCTGTGCTGTTGGTAAAAAGTGGTGGACTGCTTTTCCCTGGTCGACCAACAACAGAGAGAATTCTCTCTTCCAACGTTCCCCATTTGGCCATGTCCTCAGCACTGCTGTCAAAACCTACACCAGAAGCAAGAGTCTTCCTGCTGCCAGGATCTGTAATTTTTTTTCAGCAAATAATGAAATAAAAAAAAACAAAAAACTTGGAAGTCAATACGATAAATACTATTTCACACCATAAAACTGTCAGCACAGCTATTCAATCTCAATTTTTAATAGGTGAAAAAAACACCCAAAAAAATCTTTAGAGTGAGGATTAATTTAATTTACAGGGTAGCTACTAGACTGTAAACACTATTCAAAG
>BLXT01007668.1:141234-153783 GCA_019648995.1 Plakobranchus ocellatus | reverse complement strand
AAAAAGAAACAATACTTAAACTTGAACTTAACATTAAGTTATCCTCTTTTTTCTTTGAAAAAATGCCTTTAATGTTCAAAATTATTTTCTTCAATTGCCAAAGTATTTTTTTTTTAAAGTACTTTCATAATAACCAAAACTAATATGTCTGTATGCAGGCAGCATAAAAAAAAAACCCTGCATGAACCATAAATTGTAAGTGGATAAATGTAACGTGACTTACTTCACTTGTCATCTTTAAAAACTGCATAGCTGCTTCATTGAACATTGCTTTTTTCTTTAGAGCTTCTGTGCTTGTCAGAGTGGCACGAGTTGCATACTGTGGATTTCTGAAATATGACACAAACAGGTCAAAACAGAACAATCAAACACAAAGCAAAAGAGAAAGCAAGCAGAAAGAAATTGAGCCTGCCCAAGTCATTCATGTCTTGAGAGAATTCCATAGCTTGCATTACACATATTCTTCATAACTGACTTTGCAAACTGCTTCTTCTGAGCTTTGCAATGGTGAAAAGTGCATTAAAATATTTTTGGCTCTCCACCAATGACTATCTAATTATTAAGAAACACTATAACTTGAGAGAAGGTAAAATGCTCTTGCAATACATTTTTCTCAAAATCATTATGATAATGTGAACAGTTCTCAAGGAACTATATTTTTTTTTAACTGTTTCTTTTAATTGGAGCACAAAAGGCATGGCAAAATTTTGAAAAAGTAAAACCCAACAATGATTTTCATCAGCCTTTTGACTAAGTTCTGACTCTATGAGATCTTTAATAGATTGCTCCTTTGTGCCCACAACTGTGTGATTTCAGAATTTCCAGGCCAGGCGCAACAATGAATGCAGCGAAGTTTGCAGTTTGTCTAAATAATTTTATCGAAGTCCTTAAGGTAGATGAGCACAGAAACTTATTCTTGTTGATGAAGCTTCATTCTTAGTTTAACAAATGAAAATGGTTTTTTAGGTGAATCCCACAAAAAATAACATATGTGAAATAAGTGTGAAAACTAAATGTAACACCATCAATACTGTTCGTTCAATTGATGTGAAGCCTCGAGGATTAGGGCTTTGCATGGTCAAAATTGTATGAAAGAAGCAACAACCTGCTGATAAGACTTTAGAGCTGCTAAAAAAAAATGTGTAATTGCACATCCTTTGACTTTCTACATCATGGCTGTTATGCAAGGTACACCAATAAATTTCGCACAGCCTAAATTATCAATACCTCTCTCACATCATTATTATTTTCTTTTGTGTTGGATTTATGACAGAGATAACTTACCTGCTGTAGGCTAAATAGGTAGATATAGCTGTTTCCATATAGTGATGGGGATATTGTTTTTGAGTATTTGGACCTTGCAGAAATAAGGACAGAGTTGCCATTTCCTGAGAGAAAAAAATGAAATTTAAAATTTATTATAAAAGCATTTCTTGGTAAAAAAAAAAAAAAAAAACAAATGATAAAAATATTCTCTCATGGTAGCTTTGGATTTTTTTTTTTCTATTTTCATTATATAGGCTTACAATAACATTATTGTTTGTAAGTATAATATGTGAACAAATACTACAACGAACATGCTGAAACCCTTTGTACTGTGCAAAAACAAACTGACCAGCAATTTTTTTAACTACTGAAAAAAAAAAACAACTTTCTAATAAAGATCTCAACTCTAATTTGACATAAAATGCCTGTATGCAAGACCATGGATGAGAATTATTAAAATCAAGAGATTGGGAGACTCACAACTAACAGTGCTCTAACATGTTTCATCTTTAACTTCGATAACTGCTTTCGGAACATAAAAACAGTCATAACTTTACTTAGAGCCTTTTTGAAGTATGAATAATATTATTGTAAATGTCTTTATCGCAAACCTGTATTAATATATCTAAATGATTAGGACAGGTGTAAACACAGACAATTTTTTTACAGAAATACAAACAAACTTCCTTACCAATGCTCCAGCAAAATGTAGCCAAGCCTGATCATTGTTGAAGTCCTTTTTAGCGGTGTGATATGTGTTATAAGCAAAATCGTACATCTGGAACAAGAAGGCCAGGTCTGCTAGTCGTCGAAGCTGGAGTTCAGGAGCATCCTTGGTATACCTAATTTAAATATGAATAATGCAATACATATAATGCAGCAAATCAGTTTATATGCATTTTGGTCATGTTTGATTTTGACAATTTATGAACAAGAAAAGCAAAAAAAAATAAAGATTTTTTCAATTTAAAGAAAACATTGATCAAGAAATGACACCTCTTTTTTTTTTTTTGCTTATTTGATTCATATTATTCTGATGCTGACAATGAAGACATGGCACATTTACAAATAAGTTGGAAGTTTTAAAAAACATTCAATTTGCACAAAAAAATCTGCTTTAAATTTGAATTAAATTAATCAAAGGGTGACTAAATATGAAAATCATGGAAATCACTGGAGTACTCAAACTGAAAAATGAGGCCATGCAAACACAAGTGTTGCCATCTACAGTTACTCTTTGAGATAATTCTGTTTTTAGTGACGAAATATGTATGAGTCTTTAGTTTGCTTCACAAAACTCATTTTTGTCAAGTAGATCTAAAAAAGAGAAATACAAAGACCTAAAACTGGTAAGAAATAGTCTTCAACTGATTTTTTTTTTTATATAATATTTTAAATTTAGAGTGACAGGGAGGTCCCTAAATCCTTGCTGTGAAATCTGTGGTACATTACTGGTTAGGACCAATACTCACACTACAGTTGTATTTTGGGATGATGGCACAGGGCCTTGAGGCTTGTTTCCAAACCATTTCTTTGTTGCTGAGAAAAAAGATCTATGAATTGCCTTTCTAGAGGTTACCTGAAAGAGCAAAAAAAAAGCAGCATAAATTTTTGACAATAATCTCAATGAAATACAAGATAGCTGTTGACAGGCCTTCTAAACCATAAATATTAAAAAGTACATCAATAAATTTAATTGAAAGAGAATATCATTATTTTTAAGTTGCACAGTGCAAAAATAACCTTCCTTCTAACATAAAAAAAAAAAAAAACACTTGATGTGCCTTTGCTCCTAATTTGCGACTGATGTTAACCACAGGCCAATAGCAATCAGAGCTCTAATTATACTGTTCACAAATTTGGTAAACTGTACAAGTATTCATTTCAAAAGCAGTTTATCATAATAGCATAATATGACTTCTACTATCTAATTAACCAATATATGTAGAAACATGTCTAAATAAGAGAGATAAAGTAATTAATAAATTTAAAGCTCTTTGAACACTTTGGGATAAAAAAATATTTATAAAATAGATACTTATTATGGTATAGTTGCCATCTTATTTTGTTTTCACATATGAAAAGATTAGGCAAAAGAGTCTTGCAAATTATCAATTATTTAAAATATGAAACTTTATCTATGACTCTTTGGTCTGGTTATATGAAATTGAGACATCATCTACAAAATTCAAAGATTCCAAAAAAAAAAATTGAAAAATATAATTTATCCACCTGTTCAGACAACATCTTTATTTGTCTCTCAACCCATGGTACCAGAGCGCGGACCACAAACTCATGCATGAAGATTCTCAGTCTATCTAAATCCGAAGGAGTCAAACATTGACCATGGGTTTTGCTGGATCGCTCAGGCCACTTGTAATGACTAGTGTTTGATGAACGATAATCACCTGAAAATTTTATTAAAATTATAGTACAAGACAAAATTAAGCTTCACAGCTTGTTTTCCTTTCTTTAAATAAAAGCAACCAACTAATAAATCATATGTATAAATATTAACATTTCTTGGCTCAAGCTTGAAAAATTCGATAAAGCAACCCTACAAAAACATATTTGCATACCGGGAGATGCAAAAATAAAGTCCAACTTTAGATTCCACAGCTCAAGATAATGAGAAGACAAACATGAAATAAATTTTGATGGAATGTTCAAGCCACTTATAAAGACTTGTGTTTGACAAGTGAAAAATAGAGAGGGGGAAAGTTTTCAATCCAAAGCAATGGTGTTATGATTGGATATTAAAAAAAAAGTTCAATTTGTTTCTTTACTTAAGCATTTTTGTTTTTAAGATTGATTTGTAGACTGAGAATCAAATCTGGGATTTTAATTATTTCTGAAGCTTCAACTATTCTGTTCCACACTGAGTAGGACTCTATTTTACAAAAACTGATCCAAATTATTTTAACATGACTTTTCATGAGTCCTCTTGCAAAAAGTATTTGGTAAATGATTTATCTGTTTCATAAATAATTAAGGAGCATAATTTTATTTGCTTTGTTTATCTATCTTTTCATCAAAAGTTTCAAACATTTTTTTAAAACGCTTAAATCTCAAAAAGTTCTCGGTGAAAAAATCTGAAGCCTACCATGTACATTCTGATGTAAATTTTCTAAGAAATCCTGTCTCACTTTTATATTATTTGTCTTTTTTTTCCCCATATAAATAGCAACACTATAATTCTACTTTCAGAGATGTTATATGACTCTGCCTTAAAGACATTAAAAAAACTTCCATATAATTTTTTTACTAACTATCTACATGCCAAATTTTAGATCTTTATGAGCAACAGTTTTCTAGGAGTACTATTTAAATCCATTTTAAAGCCACAGCGTCTATTTTCTACCCAGGTTATCAAAAATATACAAAATACATTTATACACTAGGAGACCTAAAAAATAAGAGAGCTGCAATTTGTCTAAATTAAGCTTTGCTTAAATGAATGAAATTATTTGATTATAGATTGAAATAAATTTATACTGAGTGCTAAATTAATCGATTCTTGGGTTTCTTACCCTGATAACCACTTGCTGCGGCTGTGGGATCACTATCTGGTGAAGGAGTATCTCGGCTGGGAGGAGTTGTGGGAGAAGCCAGGGGGTGGCTGAATTGATCTACTGATGAAGATGATGTGATTCCTGACGAGCCTAGGAATTTGGTACAACATTAACATATATATAAGTGGGCATGAACACTTTGCTTCTATCAATTAATATTGCAAGTATATCATGAAATGATACCCAATTCTCAACCAGTTTTTAAGCTAATGATATAAATACCAAAATGTCAACTCTTTCTTTTTACAAAAATTTTTAGGTGATCATTGTAAACAAGACACAGCCATAGGCTAATGATATGCATGTCAATTAGAATCAGTTGAAAAAAGGCAGTTTGTTCTCTTTCTTTTTGCAGTAGTGAAAGTATAAAGTCAATAAATGGCTGCTTTTATCATGCTTGCAATATAAAGTTATGTAAAAGTTATTTGGTCAATTGACACAGGAAAAAGGTATCCAAAATTGAATTTTTTTTTTTTTTAATGGAGCATTTCTTGTCATGTCACTGAATTCAGAATATTAATATTTATTCAATAATAGATTGATTTTTTTTTGGGGGGGGGGGNNNNGGGACTACCACCCAATACAACCTACTTTTTGGCATTCTCTCAAATATAAAATAAGAACTATATATATATGACATGTGTATGCAGTGCCTTCTTTAGTGATAAGAATTTCAGATATTTGATATGCCTGCCATATATATACAAAAAGAAAAAAAATCTTCGCATTACTTCTCTCTACCCTCTCACTCATACAAGAAAATCTCAAAGACAGTATTTTTAAGCCGAATTATTATAAATTTTATCTGCTAACCTTACTACATCTCCGTATATATGTACATCTATTAGATACGATATAAAGCTGTTGATCTCAGTAAAAAGCCAATTTTTTGTTTTGAAATGAATTGGTTATACAGTGCAATCAACATTTTGTTCCTCAAATATATTTTAGAGATCCAGAATTTAGAAGTAAAGGATGAGTAATCATAATTTGGTTGCATACATTCAGATTACCACTTATGACTTTTGAAAAGGATGGGTATCCATCTAAAGCTCAAATATCAGAAAAAAAGAGAAGAAAGAGTCAAATCCCTGCCCACCAGATTCCTCCATGTTGTCGTACATAGAGTCGGTCAGCCCAGTTGTCTGAGTTTGACTTTGGGTTATCTCTGACAATCGAGATGGGAAGCTTGGGGATCCATCAGGGAGATGCTCTCCATCTACTTCATCCTTTGAGGATAGCAAAAGCAGATCAGTATTTATGTAATTAAAGAAGCAAAAATGAAAAGCATGATCTTTTAAATAAAATTTCGCTTTTATCAAAGCTTTTACAATCTATACTTATTTGACAATTACAAAACAAATAATCAAATTGCTTATAGCTTTTTTAAATGCTTTTAAATAATGCTGCTGTCTTTCCTTGTTGTGTAAAGCACTAGTCTTAGCTTGAATATATTTGATAACTTTATTTGTGTAAATTTTAGAAGATCGAAAGACAAACGCATTAGCATGCTTAGCACTTGAAAAAAACAATATACAAAGATAATTACAACCATGAAAAGAGTCTTCTACGTGACACACGATGTTATGAAAAAGAATTGAATCACAAGAAGCATGTAAATGTTTTTTGTTGGTTTTTTTTTTTTTTAATCAGAAGCTTCCGTTGCCAATATTTTTACATTCATGTAAATTGAAATGGCAATTATCTAGATCTGTAGACATATAAAAATAATCTTTCTTGGAGGAAAAAAAATAAGAGTGGCTTCTCATATGTGTTTCGCTGTGGAAAAAGAGTTCACTCACCACAGACTGGGGTTTTATGAGAAACTGACTCCAAGGATCTGGTTGTGCAGTTTTGATTGACTCGGCTGTGTTGATAGAGCGAGAATTCACCTGCAATAGATGGCAGATCTGCACACCGAAGGTGGACTTCATATTCTGGTAGATGGAATCAGCCCTGGCGAGAGGAAATATTTTAAGTACCATAAATCATTGCACAAGTGGCTCAAACATGTCACAAAAAAAGGAAAAAACAAAATAAAGCTCTATATTACTTAAGATATTCCTTTTAATAGTTAAACCATAAATCAAAGATTTCTGTTTGTGACACACAAAACCAGCTCATATCATTGATTGGCTCTTTACAATTCATGGTTGAGGCATATTTGAATAAACCTTTTAAGCATTACTCGTTGATTATGTTTTAATGCTGAAACATACGTTTTCACTGATGACTGAAAATTAGATCAATTAATATGAAACCAGGAGTTAATAATTTAGTAACTTTCTAAAAGGCAAATTCTGATGAATGCCTTTCCCCCAAAAACCCCAAAATCCTATTTAAGGCTTGGATTATCAAACCTGGTCTGGTCACAATCAACCACATCATGTAGAAGGACATAATAATGGAGGATGCCTTGACAAAACCAGCGGGGAAGCTTGTTTGGAAACTGTTGTTGCTGGGTCACCTGCTGATTTGCTAGGGTGGTGAAGGTCCCCAAAGGATCACTGTTGTTTGATGCAACTACAAACACACCTGAGCAAGCTAGTTAAGGTATCCATTCTTTTCATTATCAATGGTACTCACTAAAGATAAGTCATGACAATTACTCTCTAATAGTTTTTTGTTGTTGTTTTTTAGACTAGGTTTTGGAGTAAATACAATTTTCATAACTCCATAAAACTTTCAAGTCTTTCCTTCGGAATGATGCAAAAATAACAAATAGTTAACAGTCAAAGGCAGACCTGAAGAAAAACAGGCAAAAGTTATCTGTCATTGGAGATGACTGGAGTTGAAAAATTAGCAGATGGACTTTTTCATTGCAATGCAGCAAAAAAGTTCATTTTCCAATATCTATTATAAAAAATAAATAAATGAATAAAAAACTCAACACTTTGAACTCTGGTCAGAGAAGAAATAGATACTATTCTACATATGCTCAATAAGTCTCTTCTACACATGTAACATCTATGAACAATTGACATCCTCTTATTTGTTAATGTTAGTGAAAATTTTTGAGGATGCACATTGATTATACACTTACACCTACATATATATTGAAATTTGGCGGCCTGAAAGATTGTTTTTTTTAAATTGAAGAGCACATATATTCTTCTTATTATAATCTTTAGTCACCATTTGCCTTTTGAAAATTGGGAAAAGGATACAAGCTAGGCAGTGGTTTAGATATTCATGGTCAGATGCAGGTAAAACGTGGAGAAAGGCATCCCTCCAGTTATCAAACCAGGGCGTTGAGGCTGCAAAGATATTGAAAGGTGATATGAAAGATAAATGAATAGAATTTTGAGACAAAACATGTTCAAATGTGTTCAAAAGTTTTCTTTAAGAACTCAGTCTGAAACAATGACTAAGAACTATAACAAAATGTGAGTTTTTATTTCCCTTTATAATTTTATACTATTCATAAAAGATAATTATAAATCATTTCGCTATCTGATTTAGAAGCAAAATATTTGTTTTTGCATAAAAATAGACCAATCCCTCCCCCCCCAAAAAAAAAAAAAAAAAAAAAATTTTCAGTTGTATCAGTCATTATGGAGTAAAATTACTTTAAAAACTCATATCATGTAACTTATTTTAGCTGTCAATTATCTCACAGCATAGCTGCAGGTCATAATTTCCAATGGAGAGCATGCTTCCAGATCCAGGTTCCTGGATGTGTCCATAGGTAGCTCCAACAGCATCACTCAATTGTTTCTTTATAGCATTCTGCTGGGGCGGCTGAGCTGCCATGTCACAAGCACTGATACGCAGGTTGTGTATGGCATGGGATACATTGTTAGCATCTCGTATATGAACTGAAAAGTGAATTTATGTAAAATTGTGTTTCATAAACCAGGAATTAATCATTTAGAAAACTAAGTTGAGGAAAATAATAAAAAAACCAAAAAACCAGAGAATGTAAGACTCCAGTACTGAAAGGTAGTGATGCAATCAAAAGTAGCAAAGGGGCAAAAAGGGGCTTTGCAGTTCTTCTTTACTCAAAGTCTCAAATGTTGCCATTCTGTAAAGGAAATGTTTTGCCCCAACAATTCAATTTTGGTGGAAGCAGTGAAGCTTTGCACTAATTTCTTACACTGAGTGATAGTCAATTTATAAAATATAAAGATATGATTGCATGCTCATTCTTCTTTAGAGAAATTTACACAGATTGTATCACTAGTGATGCTTTCCACTGTATATCTCAGGATCAATCCTTAGAAAAAAAATTCAAAGGAATACATCATTAGTTTCTTTTAGCCTGTTGAGATTCTTGTCTTGCCAAAGTCTTGAATGAAAAAAAATTGATTTGGTCTATCTATATGCAAATGTCCTAATAACACTAACAGACAAAGCTGGAGTCCAGTCCTTTTAAAAGAAGTTCAAGTTATAATTGATGTTTAGTTTAAATAATCCTTAGTTGTCTGTGATAACAACTCTGAAATTTTTGCTTTGCTTTTTTTAATTAATTTTATGTTTATACCACACTTGCTCCAATTACTGAGTTACAGATGGAATGATGGCAGGATATGGTAGTGAGCCAGTTAAGTCTAGACCCTCATATAGTGTCTATCTTAAAGCCTAAGATTAAAAAATGTCTCCACTTTGAGTTAGTCAAAACTCAAATGTTGAATTTAAGACACCATAAAAATTAAAATGCTCAAATTTTTAATGAAAAATTGTGGTATTGAGTAATAAAAATAATTTTGCATTTCTCTAAGCAGATGCAAGTACTGTAACCCTTGATCATTTGTCGTAACTTTTAGGCCTAGGCTTTGAACTTTTTTTTGCAGCTATGCACCTATAGAATCATTACAGCACTTGAAAACAGCCAGATATGCTCTTCAAATTGTAAGAACTTTCCTAGTCTTACTTTTGTTAAAATTACCAAATGCTAAAAAAGTATTATAATTCCCCATCATCTAGATTCTATGTAGGCCCTATATTCCCTTTCTCATAATCCTACAAACATTTGCCTGAGAATATGAATTCTATTATTAACTTATTCTACAGGAAATTAGACGAGCATTATTTTATTCTAAGGCCAGATGCAAACCTCGGTCTACATTTACATTACCTTCTAGATGTTGATATATTTTAATTCTTATTCTTCATAAATCTCATCTTTTGGATCTTAAAGTCTAAGACTACTGTTTTGATGATCTGGATCTAGGTCTATGCGGCTGCAATAAAGATCTTAGGACAGTAATTCTACTCTAAATCCAGTTTAGATCTACACCTAGCTTGTAATGTGTGGGAAACAATTAACTAAGAGGCTGGACCTAAGGTTACAAAAATGAAGCTACAGATTATATGCATTTCAGGAAGAACAGCTCACCTTCCGAGGAAAGCCTACAAAAGGGCTGGATAAGTTGCACAAAACTCAGATTATTTTTTTGGCACAGTAACTGGGCGTCACTGCTGCACAATACAGCGACATGGGGGCTGAAAGTGTTTTGAATGAATTCGTTAGCCGTTTGCTTACACTGAGACATGTCTGAACCAAAGCAAAAGTTATATTTTCGTTAAATTTTAAGAATCTTCGTCACATATCAGAAAATGGAAAATTTGGGAATAAGTTTACGATCTTTGATTTCGATACATCTCGATTACTTCACTAGAACCCCAAAAGGAGAGTCATGCGCCATCTTGTTGACTATGCTATTTCCGGATCATCAATTAAAGGGGCGTTATGCAGGATGGAACCGTCACTGGAATGAGACCAAAGAGTAAAGAGCTCTCGGCTTGGGCTCGCCTACCTAACGACAATGATCTGATTACATTACATTTGCGGTTACACATAATTAATTTTTAACAACTGATGGCTATGGAGCAAACTATACGGAAAACAAAACAACAAACAGATCACTGAAAGCAGGAATAAATATTTATCGTGGCATATTAACTGAAATGGTTTGTATCCAGGAAAAAGTGAACAATTTTAAAGAAATGTTTTTATGATAGTCAAAGGCGAGATAAAGTAACATAAATACAAAGGGGCATTATTGATTTCTTTTTTGATGCAATAATGCATAGAATAATAGTCCTTGACGCGAATTTAAAAGTCTCAAACAAGAGTGTGCAATCCAATGAAAGAAAAAAGTCGTATACAGTTAATGTCATTTTTGCTCACGATTTACCATTCTGTTCAACGAAAACGGTATGCATCTAAATGAAAGCTGAAAAAAATATGGCAGAAAATAAGACTTTTCGTTTAAAGTCATTTTTTTCAGCAAAAACATCGCAAACCGATGCATTATTAACAGTGTTTATTATTTGTCGTCATAATCATCATCATCATCATCATCATCATCATCATCATCATCATCATCATCACCATCATCATCATCATCATCATCATCATCATCACCATCATCATCATCATCATCATCATCATCATCATCACTGTCATGGTTGGATGTAGAAGAAAGTGAGAGGTGCATGAAAATATTTTATTAAGTATCAACGGTACCAACCATGCGCTTTATTACAGCATATGTATGAAAGTTTGATCGCCTGAAAATAATGTCGAATAAGCATAGCTAGCCGAGTAAATGCTATTAGCCTTCACTCTCGAGAAAGAGTAGGAGAATTCACTCACTGTGACGCTTTTGCGTGCAATGTAACGTGAGTAGGCGAGACTAGGCCTTTGGCGCAAGGTTGCCTAATTATTGAGGCAAGCGAGAGGCCAACAGTTAGAGTAGAGATTTGGACGGCTGAGGGTGAACGTCAAAAAAAGCAGCTCTGTTTTCTTAGCATAGAAACAAACCCTAGACTCCAGATTTACAGAGTTTCAATCCGAAGTGATTGACCACGCGCTGTCACATCTACCTGAGTTTAGACAATGTTTGTTATAGCCAAGAAATAGTTAAGAAATAGCGAAGAAATAGTTAAGAAATATTAGACCCAGAAAGAAACCTCAGCCAAAACTTTAGAACGACAACTACTCTAATCCTGGTATAATTAGCAATTTTTTGTATTTTGAAACTGTCAACGCCGTTTATGTTTATTTGATGCAATAAAGCACGGAGAATTTTATGCAGTCGAATTTGCCTTTTCCCTGAGCGTGTCCCTGTCGTGACAATCACCATCATTACCATCATCATCATCATCATCATCATCATCGTCGTCGTCGTCGTCGTCGTCACCTTCGTCATCTTATACACCTTTTTACATTCCTGTGCTTTTCCTTCCCATCTCTCCAGAACTTGTTCTCCTCCTATTTGCTTTAACTTCACTCTACTCCTTGACATGTCTGCTGCTAGCTCCTCCTTCTTCCCCACACTTCCATACCTTTAAAATCCTCACATTTTTTTTCCTTATGCGAAAACGATATTAAAATTAAAAATGAAATATGAGAAAATTCAGGCACAGCAACTCTTGGAAACAAAATAATTAAGTAAAAATTAAAATTATATAGAGGACATGACAACAATGATGTGTGATGTTGGGAATAAAGACAGTTATAGCAAGTCAGTGGATAAAGAAAAGAAGAATCACATGGAGAAAGTCCAGAGGAATCGTTCTGAGAGTGTAATTGCGTAGGATAGAGACTGATACAGTGAAGTGAGCCTAAGTGCATCGTGGAGAACATGACTGTGTCTAAAAGATAATTATAGCAAGTCGGCAAATGGAGAAAAGAGACGGGTCTGAGCAAGAAGAACGACTTTGGAAGAGGTGTGTGTGTGTGGGGGGGGGGGGGGGGGGGGGG
>BLXT01007668.1:104927-125605 GCA_019648995.1 Plakobranchus ocellatus | reverse complement strand
CCCCCCCCCCCCCCCCCCCCAAAAAAAAAAAAAAAGATATTTAAGAAAACATGCAACATAACACACATCATCAGCAGTTTCTATTTAAATGAGAATGAGTAAAATAAAATGCCTTTTACCCATAGACTATTTTATATTCCAACGGCATGTGAATGACAAGCAACATCCTTAATTTTTTTGCTGCAGATTCAAATCACAATATAAAGATGTGTTGATAATGATAGCTATCGACTCAAGAATGTCTGTAAAGCCCGTATTTTTGGTTGAATGATTCATCTATACTCTCTTCTTTTTTTCATCGAATTTCACAGAATGTGATGAAGCTTCTCATGACTTCACAGTCAGGCAATGGACGAGCAGGTGTGATGATCCCAATTCCTCAGTATCCTCTGTACACAGCAACCATAGCTGAATATGATGCCTATGCTGTATGTGTGCACACTACCCTAAGCTTAGGTTAACACTAGGCCAGTTATTTTTAGTCAGATTATACTAAGAAGTCTATCTTTACTCTATAATTGTAAGTTGCAACAGCTACACTATTAACAAGGGCAATGATAGTCTTTTTGTGGGTAGAATAACACTTTTTTTGCTTTTCTTTATGTACTACGCTTTGTTTGCTTTATTTATTAACAAAAAGAGTCTTTTGCAGACAATAATATAATTCTATGTATATTTATTTTATTATTTTGTTCTAATCTGTGTTCGCTTGTTAAGTGGCTATGTGTGGTTTTGGTGAATTGAGCGATATATTTATGGATTTTGAAAAACGTTTTTAAAATGTGTTGTTAAGAATGTTACTTCTTTTTTTTTTTCTTGACAATTCTGGTTCCATACATTACAGTCCTGTCATCATTTGTTTACTTTTTGAGGAACAGAAAAAGAAAAATAAAAGTAAAAAATTTTCTTTTAGAAAAGGAAATTTTAAAATTATAAGGTTGTATAGATTCATCAGAGTTGAATTGCATAATTGTTATTATTGAAGCAAGAGTGGCTTATATGGGATTTTAAATTTTATTTATTTCTGTTTTTACAGATCAACTATTATTTGGATGAATCTGCAAACTGGTCGCTAAGCCTGGATGAGCTGAAGAGAGCAATAACAGAGGCCAAGCCTCACTGCAAACCCAGAGCTATTTGTGTGATCAACCCAGGAAATCCTACAGGTGGTTTTGCAAAGAAGATTCTGCATTTGTATACAGATTCACTTAACTTTGCCACCATTATTTGTTACAATGTGATTTAAAACTTCGAATATAAATCAGTATTGCATTTTACACCTAATTTAAGATTATTATTCATAATCATATATTATTTTTGTGTTTGGATGTTCTTGTCTTCTGTTATAAATTAATAGCCTGATGATTTTTTTTTTTTGATTTCTTTTCCTTCCTCAACTTATGCAGGGCAAGTTTTAACAAGAAAAAACATTGAAGACATTATAAAATTTGCCAAAGAAGAGAATCTTTTTATAATGGCTGATGAGGTAGGTTTTTGAAAGATAAAAACATAAAAGGGATATTTTCATAATGTTCATGATCTTTCCTCAAAAAACAAAAATAAAGCAAAAAAAAATGTTGGAGTCAAAAATTTCCTGCAATATTTTAGTGCTTAGTTTTATATTCTTTATCCATCCAGAACACTTGGGAAGCAGAAACAATTTTTCATTTTAAAATTACCAACCACCCTTTGCCACCATTGTGGCACTGACAACAATTTGTGTGTTCTCGAAAGGTTTACCAGCACAATGTGTATGCTGAGGGATCAGAATTTCATTCCTTCAAAAAAGTTTTAATGGAGATGGGCCCTCCTTACAGTGAGCTGGAACTGGCTTCCTTCATGAGTACATCCAAAGGTTACATGGGCGAGTGAGTCAATTTACCATAGCAAATTCTACATTGATCTTGATATATTCTCAAATAACATTGTAGTCTTTGACTTAAGATAACATAGTTAATAACCTGACTGTTTAAATTATTCACTTAAGTTAATATCCTGATTGTTTACAATATTCACTTTGGTTAATATCCTGATTGTTTACATTATTCACTTAAGTTAATATCCTGATTGTTTACATTATTCACTTAAGTTAATATCCTGATTGTTTACATTATTCACTTTGGTTAATATCCTGATTGTTTACATTATTCACATTGGTTAATATCCTGATTATTTACATTATCCACTTGAAACAGGGACTGATAATATTCTAATTTTACCACTTTTTCAATTTAAGAGGTTTAAGAATTTTTTAAAAAAAAATGATTACTCTAGTAAATACAGTCTTTTTGTTCATAATTTGATCTCTACTCAACACAGCCATAATTATATTTTTATTTTTGTATAAAACTATCTCAGATGTGGCCTTCGTGGCGGCTATGTGGAGCTTATAAATGTTGAGCCTGATGTTAGAGCTCAATTTCAGAAAGCCCTCTCCGCAAAACTGTGCTCAGCTGTTACAGGACAGGTGAGGTTGTAGTTTATCAAGCTAGCCACGTTCGTGTAAAGAAGACTTAATGAAAATTTTATATGATCAACAATATAATTATGTTATATTATGTGTATTAAGTGTTAAAGAATTTGAAAATTCACCGGACATCCAGATTCTGAAACATGTACATCTTTTGTCAATATAATAGATAAAATTGATGGTTTTTTTTTGATGATCAATATCCCATACATGAATGAGAACCATTCCTTAAAATTTTCGTTGTGTACAATGCATATGTGCTTAGAATCTTTTTAGGTTGAAATCTACTCACTATAGAAATACAAATGATGGAATGAATAATAAAAAAAAAGGGAAATTAACCTCTTTGTTCATGCATCTTCTGGGTAGATTAGCTTGTATTGAAACATTTGTAACAGAGATTGGTAATACTACTACTTATAAGTTTAAATGAGAATAGATTCGAGGGGCGGAACATGGCCGCCAATGTCTGTTCTAGACAGGGCACCTAAAGAAGAAGAATAACACTACAGATGTAATTTCATCAAATAATTCATGCAATCTATTTTTAGGCAGCCATGAATGTTGTGGTAAATCCGCCTAAACCAGGAGAACCTTCGTACGAGCTCTTCCAGAAAGTAAGGCTTCAGCTTAGTTTCCTAAGATTTTTTTCACCCCTTTTTTCTCAACAGTTTTTTTTGTTATATATGAGAAAATAGTTATGTGCATGTGTATATATATACATGTTTTTTGTTTTGTTTTTGCCTGTTTTTTTTTTCTTTAAGATGAGGATAAAATTAAAAATATTAAAATTATTCAATATAAAGCAAAACTATCAAAGTTAAGCACTTGCTTTCATTTTAATAACAAAACCCTATAAGTCCTAAATCTTTCCTTGTAGTTTGTCAAAATAATGTTTTTCATATATCAACATGCTTCCTGTGATATTTTTTTTACATTGACTCTTTTGTCTCCTAAATACTCGTGTGTGTACTCTCAAGACAAGTTTATATATCAACTTTCCATTGAGTGTAACACTTAGCATGCCACATGGGCCCAAAGTTTAGCACAGTGTTGACCAAATTCGAGGTTTAATTCTAAAGATATTAAATCCTCAAAGGATCAGCTTCCTTTTTTCTGTAAACTAAATGAGTATGAAAATCCAAAGTGTAGCATTAATAGCAGATATATTGACAATCTTAGTCTTTAAAAAAATTCATGGTGAATGTTCCTTATTGCTGCAAACAGCAATAAGTTTTACTTATCTAGCCATGCTGCATTTAGAAAATGAAGGATGTGCACACAAAATCATATCTGTAATTAATAAAGCAGCGTACAGAATCAATTACTTAGTCCAAGTATATGCCATGCTCAGGCTTGAATTTATATAAGGAATTTGATTGAGTGCGTAGAAAGTGTAATATATGGACGATTCTTGGAAAAATTGGTTTCTATTTTCTTTCAACTTTTCAGTATTCCTTAAAAATTTAATTTGACATATGATTACATAATAATGATTGACAGAAAACAATATTAAACTGACTTGAGGTCATTTCTGAAACCCTCCAATGTATCTACCGTGCTGTGCTGTATTTTTACTATGTAAAGTATGGGGTTAATTAGTTACCCCGCACAGATAGGCATATAGGGGACACACAGTTACCTCACAGTACAGATAAGACTATATTGACATTTTGTTGCTTAAAGTGTGGGGGCACTCAGTTACCCCCAACATAGGGGTAAGACAATAAAACACCTCATACGGATAGGGTTAACATATTCAACAGCTTGGAATATGGCGGTGACAGCCCTATACATGTCCTAAAATTTTACAATTAGGGTTTGATATTATTCCTATATCTTTTTTTTTTTTCAGCAAAAAAATACAGTGCTTGGCCAATTGAAAGAGAAAGGCAAAATGACCAGTGAGGTTTTCAACTCCATAGATGGCATTTCATGTAATCCTGTCCAAGGTTCTATGTATGCCTTCCCAAAAATTGACATTCCCAAGAAAGCTGTGGAGGCAGCAAAGGTATGTAATTTTTTCAATAAGCTTTTGAATCAGTAATAAGTGTTGATTCACATACTCAGTGAAGTATTATAACTTCTATATGTCTTAAGATTTGTGCCAAAAAGTCACAACTTTCATTTTGAATCTTTGCTTTAACATGAATCTCCATTTCATCAGCAACTTAAAAGCTGGACAGTTTGCTGTTTCCTTCTGACAGTATTAATTTTCCAAAAATAATTTTTGCAATGGCAAAAAACATCATACTTTGAATGTTTTATTTTTTTTTTTTTTGTGCAAAAGTGTCGTTTGCAACATTTGATTCTTTGAAACATGTTTCAAGATATTTTTTCCCCTTATGAAATATTTCTTCAAGTGTCAACAATTAGGCAAATTTATTTTTTGCTTTTGAATTATAATTTTGATTCAAATCTTAGTAAATTAGTAATTTAGACCAAATGCCATTTGTTTTTTTTACTAAATTAACTTGAAGAAAAAGCTTCTCTGTGCTACAAGGAAGACAAATATTGATTTTTATTATTTGCATTGTGTATTGATCTTGCATTTGTTTTAAGAGAAAGGTATGGATAAAAATGTCTCAAGAGAAATGTTAAGTGAACTTAAAGCTGTTGATTGTGTTTTAAACTGTGACAAACAAGCACAAATTGCACTTGGATATGTCTTGAGTCTTTTTGAAGGAAAGATCTGAGAAACTGACGTGAGCTGTCTTTTTTTAATAATTGGCTAGCTTGAAAATTCCTTTAGATAATTTTATTGTATTTTGTAGGTGCTTTAAGTACACTAGAGGAATGGTTTTGGTCAGCTCATTGTTTGGAGTACAGATTTAGACTTTATAAGTTATATAGGTTGAATAAACTTTCTCAGCGGAAAAGGTTTCTATGTTTTTTTCTATAGTGAAATTCCTGAGGGAGGACTTCCTTTCGCAAATAAAAAATATCAATGGGTCAATCACAATTTATTGATACAAGCTCAAAATAAAAAATCTGATTGAAAAGACCTTTTGCTTTCCTTTTTTAACTTTACAAAACAATTTTTCTTTTCAATTTTTTTAACATTTCCTTCTCAGGCCCAGGGGGTTGCAGCAGATGCTTTTTACTGCTTTAATCTGCTGGAGGAAACGGGCATGTGTGTGGTACCAGGAAGTGGTTTTGGTCAAAAAGAAGGCACATGGCACTTTAGGTAGGGAGAAAAAATTTGTAAAACTATTAAGTATATCATGAATTTTTTAAAGTTGCTTTCAGACGTCCCAAAAGAGAAATATGATGGCAAAAAGTTCATCAATGCACACCAATTTGAAATGTGTATAAAGCACTTCATCATGTTGCAAGTGTGGCAATTTTAGAAAACTCTTTCACAACTCAGAAGATATGCATGCTTGATTTTTTATTTCCCCCTTATTCCATATCCATTTCTGAGCATTTGGAAGTTCCAATTTTGATGATATCTTAATTACAACTGAAGTTATGAAATAGAACCAGAAGTTGTAACAATTTTTGTCAGATTGCGACATTTATCAAAAATTGTTTTTTTTGCACACCTCTTAAATGCATTGTTCTTTTTTTTTCTTTTCTTTTTTTAAGAAAAAAAATTAATTTCATGGGGGGGGAAGGGGTGGTTAGTTTTTTGTTAATTTTTTATTTTTCATTTTTAACAGATTTATTTTGAGCTATAATGCTTTTGAAAACAGATTCAAAGAATAAAGGAAGAAAAGGGCATGCTGAAATTGATTGACACATTTTTTAAAATGTTTTGTTAAGTTGACATTTGTGATCAAGAAAATCCATTTGATTTTTGACAGAACAACTATACTTCCTCCTATGGAGCAACTTGGAGAAATGCTCTCCCACTTTGGAAAATTCCATAGCAAGTTTCTGGAAAAATACTCTTGAGCAGCAAAGCTGGATATCAATCTTTACATTTTTATATTTCTTATTATAATGCATACATAAACTAAAGCTAATGGTAAACAATAGTTAGGTACCAATCAGATTTATGCGACTTCCTAGGATTTTAATTATTTAGATACCATTTTTTATGAAATGCATATTCTTAGAAAGCAAATTCAAAAACTTTGTTTACATTATTTAGATGATAATATGTTGCAATATGAATACCATTTAGTTCAAAAGAACAATTGATGATTTCCAAATGTTTTTCTTGTAATGTGATCTTTAAATTTTAGCCAAATTTGGTGTAGTACTTCAAATCTTATTTCTATTATGTTGGTTATTTAGTTTAATATGTTTATGCACTGTCCATGGTTTATTTAGTCGTGATGATAGTTTTAAAAAATGTTTATGTGTTTATGCGCATTTTATCATTATTTAATGTGAGGAAATCAATTTTCATGATGTGTTAACTTAGTTTTCTTAAGTGTTTTATTTCAGCTTCAAGATAGATAAGCTTGAGCATTGAACTGAAATTGTGCAAAAGTCTTTCACCTTGAAAGACTTTTTAATTGAAAAAAAAAGCCTTATTATTTTTGGATTTATATACATTTAATTTGAAAACCCTATTGATTGTAATGCATAAATTTACCAAATTCGTTATTAGGTCTTTTTTTCTTTTTTTGTGGAAGACAAAATAGAATTTGTTGTTCCCTTGTTACGAATTTTCAATGATGTACTTCCTATAAGGAAATGGTTAAAGATAACTTTTTCATTGTTTTAATCATAGTTCCTTCTTTTTTTTTTGTTTGCATGTCTTTTTTTTTTTGCTAGAACCATATGATGTCAGAACATTGTACCAAACATTGCACTTCAAACCAACACTCATATCTTCCAGAATAATATATTTGTTGTCATTTTTGTAGGGTTGTAGAATTATAATAGTTCTTAAGATGTGCTTGAAACTGGAAGCTGAGCCTAGAATATCTGCATGACAAATGAATAATATAGAAACATGAGGAGAGAGACCAAGAGAGTGAGGAAGAGACAGAAAGAGTCCATATAAGTTATCACTAGAAAATGTGTTATCAAACTTTGCAAAGCTTGTTACTCTTGCCTCTACACTCATCAGTTTCTTTCAAGTTATTTGTAAATAAGAAATCGAACTCGGATGAAATTAAGTATGCAATAGGAAAAAGAGCAAAACATTTGGTAGAACAAAAATTTAATAGGCTGTTCATAAATTTGAAGAAGAAAAGTCCATTAATTTTGCAGGACTTTGATAAAAGTCTTTCTTACAAGAAAATTACCAAAATATTAAAGTTTGAAATACAAAATGATATACTACACTCCTAAAAGGAGATATTAATTTATGCAGTGCTAGGTTAAAGTTAAGTTTGTGGAATACACAATATGCCAGCTCTTCTCTGAAATGTTTTCTCTCTGTGATAAAAGAAAGTTGATGGTATATTGTAGCTTCATTTTAAACCTCATCCTCTCAAAAAATAAATCATTAAAAAAAGGTTAGTCTTTGTATAAAAAATAATTATTTTGAGCAATTACTTTTGTCTATCATAAATTGACAAGCTGATGAATGCATGATTAAAAGTGATAAATGGTTATGATTTTGTAATTTGTTATTTACATTTACTGTTTCTCCGTTGTCCATTTCTTTATTAAATCTGAAAATATTGACTACAAGGATGATGGTCTTTCTTTCACCAGGAAAAGTAAGGTTATAACCTTCATCAGTATTTTTTTTTGGCAAAAATAAACAGCTGATTAAAATGCATGGAGAAGAATTATCAATCATATTTTTTTGATACTGGGACTTGTTATCTGTTTAAAGATTGTTCTTTTTCTAGAATACTCAGACTGTTTTCTTTGTTTTATTTCTGTTCAGCGGCCATCAGCTACTATTTTCTTGTTTCTTTATGTTGATGAGATTGTTTTTTGTTACATTTATTAAGATAAGACTAAAATGATTTAAAAATGATTTTGTCAAGTTAAACTAGTTTTGATTTTGGTTTTGCACAACATTTCTGGAGCAATAGAATGACTAATACCTCACACGCTTTGTTTGCATTTAATTCATTTATTTGTGTTGTATATTCAACTCTTAAAACAAATTTTCAATAGTGTACAGTTTTGCAGTTAAAACTTACCTGTTTATTTCTGCATGCTTATATGAGGGTTGGTTAAAAACTGGGCTGAAGAACATTTATAGTACAGGAGTTATACTGGTACTATTTGTCCTTCTAGTATCTATGCTTAATGTCAGGTCCTATTTTAGGAACAAGAAGATTTGTGCTTATAAGGCAGTAATATTTAGGAATTGCAAAGTACATTTATTTCATTTACCTTAAATGATATCTGTAATTAATTTTTGTGATTTTTTTTGTAAGGAAAAACATCTTTGCATTTTTTTCAAAAGGTGATTTCAATAAGAGACAAAGTCAATAAATTATTCTTAAAGCAGAAATGTTTTTAATGAGAACAAGAAAAAATGTTTACAATCAATCTGAAATTTCTTGTCTCAGTTGTGAAGGAATGGAATGGCCTTTAATTATTATGTACGTAACAAATTACTGCGGGAGTGTCTCCTCCTATTCTGACATAGCCAAATCAAGTGAAGTATTTGTCATAGACGTAATGCAACCAATACTTGACTTCATTTAGCAATGGCGATGAAAATGTTCAAAATTTCTGGCTTTTCCAAAAACATATCTGATGTAAACTTTTCTAGGTTATTCTGAAACAAATAAATCACTTTTCAAATCTCATACTCATAGGACACTAGCAAATAGGATATTACTTTAAACACATCGATTCCTTTGATAAAAATTCTTCTCTCAGTCTTTCTCTCATGATCCCTCCTCTCTACCTGTCTCCTCTTTTGTTTTTATTTGTTGTTTTTTCTCTCTTTGCTGTGTAAACTTAATTCAAGCAAGTATAAATAATATACAAAAATAATGGCCCAAAGTTTCTGAAATTAGCAAAGAAACTACATGTATCTTAAAAATGCTGTTAAATTTCTAATGTAGAAAAATCACGACCCTACCCTGGTAAATCTATATTCATTAAAGACTCTTTTCTTTATTTTTAGGTAGATGCATTAACTAGGTTTCTTTATCTTTTTTATGTAGATGCATTAACCAGGATCTTTTTGTCCACATGTATCCCTTATTTTTAAAATTCTTCTGGCGCCTATCTTTACCTTTCCCCCCACCCCTCTTTCGGTTCTGTGAGTCTGTCTCTCTACATCTTTCTATTTATCAACAATCTAGCAGCATGACCAACAAATGCTGCTGATGCTACTTCACTGATCCCTCCAACACGGAAAAGGGAGCAGACAAGGGTTACTGTTGGTGTCATTATGCAGTTGTGACTAAATGGACAGGTTTTAATTCCTCCAGCACAACTGAATAACTACAATCGAGTAGTTTTTTTTTACTGCCTACAATGTACAGTCGGTAGTCTTTTAAAAGCTAAATCTGAAGCACAATTGGAGATACTAAAAAATAGGTGCATTAGTTTTTATTCGTGTCTCCTTCAATCCACCCCTTACTGTTTAAAAAGAAAAAAAAAACAACTCTTGATGTAATATTATTTTTTGCCGACATCTGCCTCTTTTGTATCGTTTTGTTGTATTTAAAATGTAATTTTCAAGTCCTTTCTTATTCCCAATGCAGCAAAGTGACACAATCTGTGTTTATACAATCACTTGATTTCTCTCCTATCTTTAAGATCACCTCACTCCAGCTTGGTTATGACCTTTAATGTTAAATCTAATATAATATATATCACACCTTTCAAAATCATAGTTTTGTCAAGATTTCACACTTTTAATTCAAATGCCATTAGCGTTTTTCTTCCTTGGTGCTTTCAACATCGGAGGTAAACTTAAGCTTGGCCTATACCGCCACTATTGTAAACTTAGTAGCAAACATTGGGTACCTTGTCTTTTTTTTTTTTTTTTTTATGAATTAGAAGAAAACAGAATGTAATGATGACTATAATATAATATATATATATATATGTGTGTGTGTGTGTGTGTATATATAAATATATATTTGTATATATATATATGTGTATAGATAGACAGATAGATAGGCAATTCTCCCGTCCAATAAGAAGAGAAAACCGAATTATGAGAAACCTGTGTAAGATGCAGTCTTGTTTTGGTAGATCCTTGTTTCTGATGATGTTAGGGGCCTGTAACAGTGTATAGAAAAGCACAATAATCTGATTCAAGCTCGTCTGATATATCTTAACTGTGAAAATAAAAACTTTTTTACGATTGCTGCATGTTGAATGATTTCTTGGTGAGCTCTGCTTATAATTTGGAATTGGAATCCATTCTGGTTGATTTGGAAATCTTTAAGCTTCACCAGTTTTGGGAATGGTCTAGTGTCTACGTTCAAATTTAGCTAGGTTTGAAATGATATTAGAGGCATACCAACCTATGGTGAGAATTTTCCAGTTCAATTTCTTCACAGTAGACCCTAATTCATAAATTGGTCTATAAAAAACAAGCCTCGATCCATGGGCCAACATTTTTTTTTGTTTTGTTTGGGGGGGTGGAGAGCACACACACGTGCACGCATACAACATAAATTAAAACGCACCCAAAAACAAATCCCCAGCATAGTAGCCGTAGAAGCAATGTTTTGTTGTCTCTCTCCCTTTCTGTCAGATGTTGTCATCTTTTCAAAAATTAGTTAAAGCTAGAATTGGCCAATAAATTCTTTTCTCAAGCCTAAAAACGGAGGCAAGCGTGACCGAATCGTGGAACTTGGTAGATGTTAAGTTCGACCTGTTGGACTTTTGTTGGACACCCTCAGGCCCGGTTAAAATCATCTAGAAAAAGTAGTTTCGATGGCAAAAAACATTCTAACCCACCCGCGCTAGAAGTTCTCATTTGCTGGCTGGATCTTAAACCTAAAGAACATGCACACATTCACCGATTTGGCTTAAAAACTGGGATGGTGAGATAAATAAACCCATGAGGAAGGCCCGCCGCCTATCTTGGGTCAAAACCTTAGCAAAAGAGGTGATGGAGCAGACAGAAAACGTGAGACGGTGAGGCGTACATTCCGTTTGGGCCACACACGGCTCACCTAGAGTTAACATTTTCGACCTGCCTATACATAGTCCGATATATTTATTTTGATTTCCAAGGCACCATAGTGACAGTGACATGTTGACTTTTCGAGAGGCCGATCCCTCTTGCATAGTTGTTTACTTAGAGGAACTCGGTAAAAAATATGGAAACGTCTGAGGCTATGGACAATTTTCTTTCAAAGCTTTTCATAAACTCGTACAGATTTTTATTGGATTTTACCTTTTGTTTCGATTCCCTTTAGCAATTGCTAAATCATAACCTGTGAAGAATAGAAACTGATAGATGATAGATTAACGGTAAATGATGGACTGGGAATATCAACAATCAAGCAATGCAGAGAAATTGTTTTGCCAACCAAAAAGCTATTACGGTCAAGGACAAAAGGTTATGACACGGACTACACATAAACAGAGCACACAAGCCAATTTATAAGACTAGACCAAGTCTATGTTTCTCTAGACCTACACAGTCAAAATATAAATTTAGCTGCTCGCTCGAGTTTTACCTTTGGTTGAAACTACTCTGCAAGTTTACAAAATCAATCCAAAAATATTCAACTACATAATCTAGACAGGTTATTAATACATCATAGATCTAGATCTAGATCTAGGCATAGACTTCTATAGTCTCTATAGCGATAGATGGACCCCTGTGTCAAGATGAAAGACATTTATTATTTTAGATTCTAGATCTAATCTAGATCTAGAATCTAGATCTAGATCTAGACCAAGTCAAATGATGCATTTTTCAAGAAAACTGAGAAAGTTCCTTTTGTTCATCCTTGCAAACAGAGTGTTGAGATCAGCATTGATAATAGCATGTTTTGCATTTTACAGCGAGGTAGGTCTCTATTTCGGATGCATAGATTGTAACTGTTCTCGAAATGAAAGAGATGAGCAGAAAATGTTGCCTAAGGTTAGGCCTAGTCAAAAAATTAATTATCAGTATCTGCCAAAATATTCACCATCAATAATTTAAACTGAAATTCAGTCCTGAAGTACTGAAGTAAAGAAAAAAAATCTAGATTAGATCTAGACCTGGATAGATTAGATCCTAGATCTCGGTCACTTTTGAAAGTTCTGTGATGGCATTGAATCCTCAGATTAGATCACAGTAATGTTTAAGCTTGATCTGCATTAAGTCATGCTTAGCATAAAATTAACAGGGATGGTAGATTTTTTTATTTAAATCGGTTTTCTTTTTTTCGCTTTCTGTCTTTTTTTTCTTATTTTTTTAATTGATTTTCTGATAATTTTATGAATGCTTGTCATTGTTCACCTTAAAAACATAATTTCAACGAAGGAGAGGCCCAAAATCAAGCCTGAAAATTGCTAAAAACTATGGTGGATGGTTGTATCCCCCACACGGGCACTGCCCGTGACCCTGCTGGGGCCGTGGCGGTCCCTGGTCTCCGGCAGACCTATAAGTTTCCTGCTTTTTTTCAGATGCCCTAGCATCCCTGAATTTCAAATGGTGTGAAAAATTGTGCGCAATAATTAAAATTGCATAGATTTTAGCGAAAAAAACCTTCTATCCTGACTAATTTTTCAACAAAAATGTGAACTTAAACTAATAATGTTTCTAAAGGTTAATTCTTTGTCAACTGAAATGAATTTGTGTAAGACATCGTATTCAATCAAGCATCTTTCGTGGTATATTTTTTTTAAATCCTCGCCCTTAGACTTCACAAATCCCAAATTTTAGCATATTCCTAATTTTAACATGAATTTTTAGGGATACAATGACCATTGAATAACATGATCCAATTTAAATTTTGACTGCACTGTGTGCACTTCATAGATCATTTTATAAAAGAGTGTGAGGGAATTTATTTTTTTCTGTGGCAGGCTTACTATTAATGGGAGCAGAATTAAACGAAAAAGGTTTCCTAAATTCAAAAGAAAAATTCTAAAGATGTTGCAAAGTGCACACTACAATAGTATAAGATTGCCCCGTATATTAATTGTCTTGAATATCATTAATTTGAAAAATATTTAATAAAGTTGTATGTAATGATCTTTAGGGGATGGAACTTTGTAGTTTGGGGTGATTGTCTGCCATGGTAGTTGTGAGTTAGTCCTGTGCCCTTGAGTTAACTGTTCTAACCTTGTCAGTCTGTTCTCTTAAGCTCTTATGAAGCGGCCATATAAAGAGTAAGCTGTAGATTTGTAAGTTGTTCGATGAATTCAAGCATATTACATTCCATTGTGTTGTTTTCCACAAAGGCCACTATATTACAAAATTAATATTATCTAAAAAGAAGACCACACTTGAGTATTCAATTTTGCTAAGAATACAATTTCTTTACAAAATATCTTTGTAAAAGACAAGCCGTCATTTGTATGTAAAGAAATTGCACTGTCAGCGTTTACAGTGTGTTACATTTAAGTATTTTGTTTGCTTATAGTTAACCTGAGATGATTATATAAATGCATGCGGCTGATCACAGGTCCAAAGGCTTTGATAAGGCAGTGATAAATATGGCTAGTCTTGCTTTAGCCAGAGCTGGTTTGCTCAGCTAAAGTAGTGCTCAGAGGCAAAATTCTCGTCTTGGCACATTGTTGATTCATACAAGCATCTGTTTGATTTCTTAAATGGTTGGTTTTAAAGTTCTGTTGTTTTTTTTTACATTTAAAAATAATAATAATGTTTGTATTCTTATTAATTGATGTCATGTTTTACATCCACATTGGCATAATATTTTGTAAGAAAAAAAGAAATTCGTTTGATTCTTGGAAATGGAAACAGCATATAAAATCTTAGTCTCCTTTCTTTGCAAATAGGCTTCAGAATAATTTAATGTTAGCTCCTTGAAATTTTATTGCAGGTCATCAACTACTTTTTGGTTCTTCTGCATTGTACATGGCCACCTTCTCAATCAGAATCCAACAGTAGTGAGAGCTCTCCAACAGTCAAGAATGATCTCAAGGCAATGTTTATTGCTGACACTCACTTGCTTGGCTTCAGACAAGGCCATTGGTTGGATAAACTTAGACGGTAAATACCTATAGATGTGTCTTGAAAAAAAAAGACAACTAGATCTACATGCATTGCTATTCTGCTCTGCCAAATAAAGAGCAGTATCTTCAGTGTTAAAGTCTATAGACAATACTGCTTTTCATTTGGCTCTGGCAATATTGAGTAGTGAATCATGTTATGAGGTGTCTCTTTACCATCCAGATCAACATGTGTGGTTTAAGCAGAACAATTTGGACCTGTTGTTTTAGTAATGATGAGGGCATTAGAAAAAATTAAACAAAACTGGGAATGATCAAAACATTTTGAGCCATTTTTAAATATGAAGTAAATTGAAGAGTTTACTTGTAATTATTTAAATTTCACAAAAAATCTAGGGAATTATCAGGATCATAAAGATGTTCCTTGGAATATGAAAAGATAAGGTATCTAGGGTAAATCAGTTACAAGTCTCTATTGATTCTTTGGCATAGTAGAACCTTTCACATATATTAAAAAAACAATAGAGCACACTTCAAAATTATGTGTATGATGTGTGCACTATGTTTGTTTCAAATCCTGTCTTAATTATCTGTGTCTCAAAATCTTTTGCAGCAGACATTTCATTAGAACTTGTCTTGTCACTAAGCAGTCAGTTTGTAATGTATTAGAGAAAAGATGGTTTCATAAAGATGCTCATATAACTTTTCTCTCTCTCTTTTTTTTTTTTCAGAGAATGGCAAATGAAACAAGCTTTCCAGGCAGCAGTGTTGATGCACAACCCTGATATTGTTTTTGTCCTAGGTGTGAAAATTAACTTTAGATGATAACTATTGATTCAATGAACCTGACTAAAAATGTGCACTTAATAGTTAATTAACCAAACTGATAGATATACTTGTAAGAATTTGTTTTATCTTTATGCTAATGCTGGTAATAATCAGTGTATGTGTGTGTAATAATCAATGTGTGTGTTTACACATATGTTTGTGTGTAATATATATTTTACTGAATCATCATATATAAATTATTGAATTCATCTTAAACTATACAGCATTTGGCCCTGAATTTTACTCACAAACAGGTGATTTATTTGATGAAGGGAAGTGGTGTGATGATGATGAATTCTACTACCATGCATCTAGGTTTCGGTCTATGTTTGCAGTTCCAAAAGAGACAGATTTGTACGTTGTTGCAGGCAATCATGACGAAGGATTTCACTACATGTAAGTTTTGAAAAAATTTTCATACTTATTAGCCATGTCATTTTTTTTATTATATTGTGCTTAACTTTCTTCAAAGATTTAAAAACAGAATCAAATTCTTTAAGTGACTTATCAAAGGAGATTATTGCTTTTCACATTTGAAAATCATGGATCACAAAACAATACTTTTACTTCAGTCTTTCTATTGTGTTGATCTGAGTGCTTCCCTGAGTTGTATGTCTTTGACCTTCATTATCATATTATTTTTTTCTTTTCTTAAATATATTTATTTTTTTATAGTTTTTCATTCTGCAATGAGGATTAATGGCTAATTGTGATGCAGTAAACTATAGAGAAATAAAAAGATTATTGCCTCATCTGTACTTCTACAGATCTGTCAACAGAAGTCCAAACAATGGAATGTAATGCCTTTTTTTTTTTAATTATGAAATCTGTTTTAGCCATGTTGCCATTAACAGTTTTTTACTAGAATCTCAGCAACAGAACTAACCTTTATTTTCCACCATCTGCTCACTTTTTCTTGCTGACTGAGAAAAAGAAGGGGACAACCAATAGAGGCTTTAAGTCTCACAGCTATTTGAAAGGACTGCCACCTTAGACTCTAGCAACTTTGACTTAAGTGAAGTTGACTGTACTGTCTATCTATCTCTTTCAAGTTCAAGCCATACACATATATGTGTGGGATTTCTTAGACTATTCTAGCTATTATTCATCTCTTTTTGTAGCATTCTCTTTATACTAGGCCTTTCTATTTTATAAGCCCTCTCTAAAATATATTGTTAAAGTTAGGTCCTCTGTCGTGTCATAGAGTTAAGTGGACATGGTCTAGTAATACATATATATATAAGCTTTCTCCCATTGTGCTTTGGAATATTTTGTAAATCATCATTAGTAATATTTGCTTTTTTATTTTGTGTAATTGGTCGAAAACTTGTGCTTATCTTCTGAGGCTCCACAATGGTTAGTGAACTTGTCCTGAAGTCTGCAGGAGATTTAAATTTGACACTAGTAGCCGGCCCTGTAAAGGGTGAAAAGGCCTGAGATACTTTTTGAGAGAAAAGATTTATAGTACAACTTGAAACCCTTCTCATCAGCAGCCTTTTATTCATTTTGAAGATTCTATGTACCTAAAATAGAATCTTTTATAGTAGCTTAAAAGGCCTGCATATTTATTTGCACAATTGCTAGATCTGTAAAATTGATTAAACATAAGGTGCTTTACTGGTGTAATGAGAATAGTTTTCTTTTTCTTCTCATGCTTTTTTTTGTTCATTGTCTTTCTTCTGTCTGCTTGTCCCTCTCTGCTTTGTCCCCTTCATTCTTTTCCCCAGGCTAGAGGGATTGGTCAAAGCGTTGTGCTGTAGCCATTTTATAATGTGATATTTATTTAAATTCAAACAATAGTGATTTAGAAGTCAAAATCATTGACTCATGCTGAAAAAATGACCAAAATTCATGTTTGCAGGATGACTGGCCATAAGCATAAGAGATTTCAAGATGAGTTCCATTCACCGTCTGTTCATCTAGTGAGTAAAAAAGATGTCAAGTTTGTACTGATCAACTCCATGGCCATGGAAGGCGATGGCTGTAGAATATGTGCAGAGGCAGAGAGAGATCTACATAATCTGTCCAAACACCTGAAAGCACTGCAAAGCTGTCACATTGAACAGGTGTGGTGCTGTTTTGTTTACAAAATATTTATTTTTTCAGTAGTGTGTGTTAGCCCCACCTAATATTGAGAAAAGGGTATCAAGGTTCTCTGCTTTTAATACGACACTGGAAAAAGAAATCACAGAGTCATGCTCAAAGTAACTGTAATAGTGTAATGGTTTCATGTTTTGTCTGTTTTGTTTATTAAAAAAAAAAAATCTGTATTTCCTGTCACATTTTTCCTGTATCTATTTAAAAAGTTTTCTTCATATTTTTTAAATGTTCTCGCAGGATCAGGTTTTATGAAGCCATTTCCTTTAAAGCTATACTGTCCTCAAATTCATTAGAATGCAGTGAATTTCTTTTCTTTTTTTTTTTGTGGGCAATATTTTTTACATTAAGTAGAATCGAAGCTATCCTACAATTATTATGATATGGATATTATTGCATATTTGAGTATGTGATATATACCACCTGCCTCCATACGATTACTAACCAACAATGTAAACAATCTCTTCAAGCTGACCATTCTTGGGCCATTGCTTGCTGGAAAGTTGATGGCCAGACTAACATGCCCCTCTTTTCTCACCTCCCCCCCCCCCCCCCTTTCCCCCCTTACACACAAATTTCCACTTTGTTGTTATGACTGCACCTCATAATAAGAGTGGTAGTGACCGGTCACCTGTCTTATCACAACCTGATGCAATAAGTGTTGACAGGAGGGAAAAAGGTAGAGGAGAAGATTTCTTGGGAGCGGCTAATTCAAGGCCATCATACCACCTATCCAATAAACGTTTTTTTTTGTTTGTGATATCTTGCCCTTGAGAAAGAAAGAGAGAGAGAGAGAGAGAGAGAGAGAGAGAGAAGTGAGGGGGGGGGGGGAGGAGGAGGGAGGATGGATCGGTCTATGAGAGTAGAAGAATAAGTTGGACACCAGCAGGAGAATGCTGTATGCATAGACAGCATTTCACCTTGTATTCAAGGGGTATTAGTTTGATAACTGCAGATAGTTATTATGGTTTTCTTTTAAGCATACCATCATGGTGTGTGTGTGTGCGTGAATGGTATTAGTTAAGAGACAAAATGAGTGGAAGAAAGCTGCTGATGTACCATTCATGTTTGTTTTAATTTTTATAGGGAGTTTGCAAATATTTTTACTCTTCGAATTGATCAAAGGCGACCATATTTGTCTATGATCTTTAATAGTCACCAAGAACAAGCTCCACCTGTATATATATATATGTCTGTAAAATCATGCGCAGTGATTATTTCTGTAAACATTTTGCTGTTTAATGAATAAAATCAAGATTTATCAACTTTTGCTGCGTTTCAGACTGTCACTCAGAACTGTGAAAAACACAAGCACTCAAGATATTCTCAGCCTATTTTATTACAGGTATATTTCTTTAAAAAAAATTTCATATTCAGATTTACAACTAAATTACTGCAATGCTAATATGACTTGACATTCACTGAAATAACCATGTTATTAAGTCCAGTTTAATCCCCTCAATCAATTTTGTGGAAAGCACTAATATATATACACACACACACATATATATATATATATATATATATATATATATATATATATACACATTTAAAAAAAAAGTTTTTTTTAATTATTTAAAAATTTTTTTTGAAAAAGCATTTTGCTTTTGTGATGCAACTGATTAGTTTTGAAGGCTTAAGTTATAACAATAGACATTTTTTGGGCCTTTTTTTTTTTTTTGTAGTGTAGAATACATATTGCATGGTTTCTACTCACTGAGACAAACGCCTAGGAAACTCATAAAATGACTTTTTTTAGGGATTAACTGGACTTTAAAAATTGTTTTGCTGGATCTGAATGTTTGAAAATGATGATCTGCAACTTACTTATTCTCTTGCTCATCCATCCTAGCATTTTCCCATGTATCGACGCTCAGATGCTGATTGCCACACACTAGATTCTGCCCCAGAGTCGGAAAAATATGCTGTTTTCCGTGAAAAGTATGATTGCCTAGACCAAAGATCAACAAATCTTGTAGGTTTTTAACCAAAGAAATTTTGATTCATTTGTAAAAATTGTAACCTTTGGACAATTTTCATTAAGTGTTTTATACGGGAAGGGATCATGGTGGTAGTGGTGGTGCAGAGGATTTCATTTGCATTTTGTTTGTAATCACGTTGAAAGAAAGTGATGCAACTCTAGTTCTTACGTTTTCAAAAAGAATCAAATTTCAAAAATATTTTCGAAAGCAATTGGTTGTAAAGAAAATTTTAGGCATTCAATAGAAAGCAAGATTTTTGTTTCATTTTTTTTTAAATTTTTATGTTTAGATACCTTGCAGTAAAACAAGTCATTTAATATTTTTATCAAACTTTTAGCTTCTCTCCCTCCTTGAGCCACGTCTTGTTGTGACTGGCCACACTCACCATGGCTGTTTTAGGACATTACCAGGAGGTATTCCAGAGTGGACAGTCTCCTCCTTCAGTTGGAGAAACAGGGATAATCCCACATTTCTTATGGTATGCACTGTCTTGGTTTGTTCCATTGATTTTATATTGTAGATTTTCATTATTTTGAAAAAAATATCATTTTTGAGAGATATATTTATTTCTTTGTGTACACAGATAACCTTTACAAATACTAACATTGCTTTTTGTGCAAAAAATGTACATAATTAGTTTTCAACAGCACTATTATCCTATTGAGTGTAGCAATAGCTTCATTTTTTTCTCTCTTCTTTTTATTTTTGAATTTTCATCCTTTTATAAACTGGGGAATAAGAGTACTTACTCATCCTAAAGTAGACATAATAGACAGGGTGCATTTTATTTTTTTATTAAGTTAAAGACACTTATTTTGTAAGTATCAAAATGAAAATCTAATTATATGCCCTGAAGTAAATTGTGCTTTCAAAAATCCAATGTTGATGATTTCTTCATCACAATAACTATAATGTTTCTTACATTTTTTAAACTCTAAAACTGCATGTTTATAATACTTTCTATATATTTTTTAGGTTTTTTATGTATATTTTCAATATTTTCTTTCTTTTTTTTTTTTTTGCTTTTTACTTCAGGCCAGGTTTACCAGCACTGAGCATTCCATTTCACAATGTTTCCTTCCAAAGGAAAGTACTGTCATAATTATATACATATTTTCAATTATATGTGCATTATTTAATATGTTGCTGCCTTCTCTTTGTAGTAAATATAGAAAGAAAACATATTGAACCAAGTTCATGTGCAATGCAATATGGTGCAATTTTTTTTTGATAATTCATAATAACATTTGAAATACATTTAGGAAAGAAAATGAGATACCGGTATCAAAACTTCTGTTTGCCGTGACCTTGATCTTTTTTTTTTT
>BLXT01007668.1:65859-92683 GCA_019648995.1 Plakobranchus ocellatus | reverse complement strand
AAGATGCCAAAAAGTTCAAAACAAAAAAAAAAACCAATAAAAACATTCATACAACAAGTCCACTTCAGATCTCAGAACATTGTAGGAGACCACGTTGTAAAAAAAGAGGTGCCACATTTCCGGAAATTTCCAGAATTTCAGAAATCAGAAAAGACGGAATTTCCTGAACACTATTGTTTGCTTTGGCCCTTTTGTTTTGTTTTTGTTGCTCATGTGCTGTTGTGTGGGTGACTGATCGATCATGAAATCCTCACTTAAAGTTCAGGAAATTTTGTCAGGCTCATGTGGCGTCTCTGTAAATAAGATGTTTTCATTCTGAAATTTTCGGAAATGTGGCAACTCAGTTTGTGGAAAATAAAGCAATGACATAAATTGACTATCTGTTCGTATTAAATTTAATTATAGGTTTTATTTTTGCAATAAAACTAGTGTGAATTTTTAAACTTTTTGGTTTTGTGTTTGTTGTTATCTAGTATGCTGATAAATGAAAGCAATTTTTTTTCAACTTTAAAAAATTCATTAAAATATATTATATCTTGAATTGCCAAGAATTACCTTAATTTTATAATGTAAAGCATGTAAAGTCAGAACTGCATAACATCGAGCTTTCCTTACATTCAACAACATTCATAAAAGGTTATTTTCATAATGTTAGTTCTCGCAAAACAAACAGAACAACAGCAACAACAAAAATAATAGAAGGCTATTGTTTTTTTCGTCTTTTCTTTCATGGCTTATTATATTTAAGAACACAACAATAAACTCGTGGAAAAACGAAGTGGAACAATAAAGTCTAACCTGTTAAAAATCTTCAATAAAAAATGACAATGACACTTATAGCAATAAGGAAGAAAGTCAAATAATACCGAATATGTGAACGTGACATTAAGTAAGGGTCATAAAAGGTTCCTAGCAATATAAAATCTGTTGCCACAAAAGTATATATTTAAAAACAAAAAAAAACATGAGAAAAGAAAACTTAATTAGAAAGTCAACATATATAATTCACATCCGTTATGCATAAGACGCGCGCGTGCGTGCGTGTGTGTGTGTGTGTGTGTGTGGTTTGCTATGGTGTGTGTGTGTGTGTGATAGAGAGAAAGAGAGAGAGAGAGAGAAAGAGTTCACTTACCTTCTAAATGCTCTGTTTCTGCATAATTCTTGGTCTTCAAAACTACTTGCAGGTTGAATGTATCAAGATTTTGTCAATTCTATGATTAGAAACAATGAATAGTTCACGATTCCACTCAGAGATTGTTAAAATATCATTTTTGCTCAATAAGGGTATGTCATAAGGGAAAAAAAATAGGAATTGTTGAAAATTCAATAAAGGTTCATTACCGCTGAAAAGGCATTTCCAATATGTATGATGACCTAAAAAAACTGTTGGACACGCAAGTTGAGACGAAATCGAGCTCTATAGTACATTGTAGTAGAGTATTATTTTTTAGCTTTTTGATCATGGATAGTAATTCTTTACACTAGAGAAGAGTTAGCACCGAATTCTTACTTCTTAATTATGTTGCATCTGATGCAAAAGTGTGCAATTTTTTTCTTATTTTTTTTTCCTAAATAAGCTACAGATTAGAAAAAAAATTGTTGACGATACGAAAACAAAAGAGTCACTGGTTTGTCTTTTGTTTATAAAAATAACTGTCTAAAACAATGATAAAATAAATTAGCATGCCAGACACAGTGAATCTTTGCTTTGTGATAAACAAGTTAATTTAATCAAACGTTCTTTCAAACCATGAAAATTGGGAAAGAGACAATCATTGGATCAATTCGTCAATTCTTTTTTCATATTACAAATTAATCCATCCCTAAAAAATTTAACCTTCGTCTTCTTTCATGCAATGTTGTCTGAAATAAAACTTAAATATGGTTTTAAAAAGCAGCTGATAAGAAAAGAAGCTACTGTGAATCTACTTAAAAAGTTGAGTTTCAGAGTTTAAAAAAAAAAACAAAAAAAAACTATGCTGCGTATATTTATACACGTATAGCTTTTTGTTGAAGTAAAAAAAAATTCAATAGTTTATATGCACGAAAGCACAATTTATGTTATGCGTGTATATTGTTCTAAAGCAAGAAGGGCCAAAATTAGATGCTCTTCTCTGTTTTTTCCCTCCCTCGCTCCTCAACTTCTTTCCCGTCTCTGTCTCTTTTGATTCATATACCTTTTCTGCTCTCTCCCAATTCTTTTTCTTTATTTTGTTAAACCCCTGCCCATTTCTCTCTGTCTGACTCTTGCACCTTTTTTTTTTTTTTTAGATACTCTCTGTTTCTTTCGCACTTATTTTGTCTTCTACCTTTTTATTTGCCTGCATTTTACCTTTTCATTTATATTGTTTTTGCTTTATCAATCTATTTGTTTTAGACGATTATGAAAGATAAAAAAAAAAATTACAAACGAAGCGGATTTGCAAGAGCATTAAGCCTTCTTAAGGCCCGGTTTTTTAAAATCGTTTTTAAGCAGTTTTTTAAAATCCTTTTTAAGCGTACTGCGCTAGTAAGGGGATACACGAAAATTAGACAATGAATTTCAGATTTCACCTATCGTTTTTATAATTCTTTTTGTATTTTGTTCATTTTTTTTTTTTTGTATTTCAAATCTCTGATCCGGAACAATGCAGAGATACGCCATTCTATCCAGACATTATGGAATTATTTTTATTCAAGACGAAACGTCATGACAAATAAGAGTTAGAAATTAATAAAAAAAAATTCATTGGACAAATGCCTATCACTCAAAAGACATTTCAATTAGATGACCCCTGAAAAAACTGCCCCTGAAAAAGCCGGCGAACACCTTGGCTAAAGCGAAGTCAAGGTGTAGTAGAGTTTTATTTATTGTATCTTTTTGATCGTGGATGTCACATCAAATATTTAATTACACCAGAGTTGGCAGCGAAGTTTTAGTTCTCGCTAATGTTGCATGAGGTGAGCTCCTAATGGGGCACGCATTCTCTTTGTCACCCGTTTCAAAATAAATTATTGACTGGAACATTTATAAAACTGCAAATGTTATAAAAACATGGGAGTCATGAGTTGGTCTTTTTTACACTCTTTTAATAACCATGATTTTAAAAAATGCAATCTAACTTCATTCTAAATCATCACATGCCAATCAATCAATACAGATTTTCCAAGACATGCGATCCTCTTCGCAAGCACTTATAGAGAAAAGGACATAGAGGTAAAGAGATCAGCGTGCAGAGAAAAAAAGAAAGCCCATAGAAAATCTTGACAGGGAAGCTCAAACCGCAACAAAGGTGGGGGACATGAAAAGCTGTTACTAAAAAGCTTATAAGGGACAGGAAAATCAACCAAGAAACCCAAGCTAAGACAGAGGACGGAATATCTATTTGTGAAGAGAGAGACTGAAGGAACAATTTGTGAAGACCTTAAAAACTAACAGCTCTCGCTGACATACCGGAGGCTGAAAGATGATATCTGCATGGGCAACTTTACAGGGGAAGAGGTGAAAGAAGCTATACAAAAGCTGAAGTGCAGAAAGGCTCCCAACGACGATATGATTTGCTCTGAGATACTGAAAGTTGAAAAAGAAGAGACAGCGATCATTTTGAGATATATTTTATAAAATATGTGGACAGAAGGAAAGGTAGCAGCCTCCTGGAAAAAAGGTATCATCATTAAATTACCAAAGGAGATTTGGGAGACTGGAAACTGGAAAGGTATTACCCTTCTATCTCTTATAAGAAATAAACTTCTGCAGAATTATTCTCAAACGCATCACATCGGCTGTGGACAACATCATCCGCCCAAAACAAGCAGGTTTCATGAAGGGAAGATCATGTATTGAACACATCCTCACCTTGCAACAGAATAAATGGAATAGCCCTCTCTACTTAGTATTTGTCGATTTGAAAAGGCATTTGACAATATAAATTGAGAATCTCTACGGCGGGATTCTCTGGCATTATGGACTTCCACAGCAAATGGTCGATATGAGTGAGGATTTGTGCAGAATTTTTTAAATGTAGATTACTGCTCTCTAAACAACTCACATATCTTTTTACTGGGGATACAAGAGTGAAGCAAGGATTCATTCTCTCACACATATTACTCTCCTTAGCCATGGACTGACTCATGCGGAATGTCACTAGAGACAAACGCCATGGCATTCAATAGAAAATAACCTCAGTGCTACATGATCTTGAATATGCAGATGAATTGGGACTATTACCTTATGGGCACAAGATATTCAACAGAAAACTAGGGACCTGTGTGAGATAGCAAGTACAATAGGACTGAGTGTCAACACCAAAAGAAAATCTAGGCATTAAAGACAGACGCAAAAATTCTCGAATTCCATCACAGCAGAAGGGAAAAATTTGCATAAATTCAAACATCTCGGCAGTAAGATTTTAGCGAATGGTGACTGCACAGCGGAGATAAAAGCAAGAATGAGCAAGACAGACCTATTTGGGAAACCTCGGATTAGGATTTTCCGCAGTAATGTTCTTAGTGTATTCTTATGCGGAGCCGAGTGCTGGAAAGTGACAAAATCTGCAGAGCAAAAGATTACAAGTCTTTCTGGCAAATGCTTAAGACGGTAACTGAAGATATTCTGACCGAACACCATTTAAATTGAATGCCTGAGAGTCAATGCACACCATTATTACAGATAGAAGATGGAGATGATTAAGTTATGTTTGCAGAATACCATTTGTAAGAATCCCTCATAAGACGTGCGTTGCGTTGGACGCCTCAGGGACAAAGAAAAAGAGAACAGCCCAAGGAGACCTGGAAGAGGACGGTGTAGAAGGATTTAAAGGAAAGATGTTTTTTCTTTCTAGACAGCTTCTCGGACAGCAGCAGACCGGCCGAAATGGATAGCGCACGCAACTGCCGAAGCGCCAGACGACAGAAATCTTTGAAGTTTTAAAGTAGGCACTTCTATGGAAAAACCTTATCAACAATAAATTGTCTCTTTTGATCAGAGAAGTCAGATTTTCGCATTCAAAACCAATGCTTGCCTTAAATTAATTATCTTCTGCCGAGTTAAAATTGAACAATGATATCTTCATATTATAAATTTTTTCTTTCAAAAAATTGTTGATAAAAAAGATCGTACTAAAAATATCTATAAATTTGAAATTTCCCAATAAAAAAAAAAAAATATAAAGAAATCATGTTAATAAGAAAAGGGCGACTTAAGAGCGAAAGAGAGACAACAGCAAGAGCAATACAAAAATCTGTAATAAACAACAAAGTACACTTTACATCAAATATGTAGATTAGTCTATAGCAAATTAGTAATGCCAGTTAAAATATCTTTCTTCTTTCCTGTAAACCATTCGCCCCTTCCCCCCCTCCCCTTTTTTCCACTTCATTCTGCCTGTCTTTCTCTTTAGTCATCCACCCTCTCTCCTCCCTTCATTTTCTTTCTTTTTCTTTGCTTTACTGCTTTTTTTTTCCTCGACTATTGTCTACTTTTCTCTGTTTGGGGTCTTTTTCGAGGATTAAAAAAATATTGTAGGTCTTTCCCGCCCTTATGTTTCTGCTGCCTGCTTGTTGTAGATCTAGATCTATATGTTTTCAATAGATATGAAATTTTTACTTTTGCTTTGACAATTTGTTTTCTTTTCAGAAACATCTAGAAGGTAAACAAAAAGCAAAAACAAAAGAAAGTGATTTGCAGAAACATCAAAGTTCTTTTTATTTCCGTTAGGCTAGTTGTTGAACTATGCTTTCCCATAGTGAATGATTTTGGACGGAAACACGAAAATCAAGTAAATCTTATCATTTCATTAAATTTTGCCTTTGTCTCTGCGGGACTTTAAGTCCTTAACAAAATTATTTGCAAATTGAATCTATCGAAATTTCTTTTCAGTGCTATGATTAGAAGCAATGCCGATGTGCACGATTGCGAGGCTGCTGTTAGTCAGGAAGATCATGTTTTGAAAACAATTTTTTACTGTTTTGAAAATCATTGAACACTCACTGCCGATGAAAAAATATTTCCAATAAAATGATCCCCAAAAAACTGCTTCTGTAAAAAAAAAAAAAAAAAAAAAATCGCTGACAGCTTAGCTACGACAAAGTGGATTCTATCACGTTCAATGGGTTACTCTTTGCATCTCTTAGAGGTGGCTCTGAACTTTTTTTTTTTTCACTGTAATGTTGCACAAGGTGAACTCCTCAGTCATTAGATGCACATTAAGCGTTCTTGTTACCTATTTCTAAATAGGCTACGCTACCGAATAGAACAAGCAAACAACACTCAACACACAATCTTAACCTAAGTTGGTCCTCTGTTATGCTCTTTTTATTTATTCATTCATGCAGAAATGAACTAATTTGCCAAACACAGTGAAGCTTTACGTTGAGATACATGAAATCAAACGTCGTTTCAAGCCACGAAACGCCAATCAATTCATAAAAAAAAACCCACCAAAAAAAAACCAAAAAAAAACCAAACCAAAACAAAACAAANNNAAAAAAACAAAACAAAACAAAAAAAAAAAACAACAGAAAAACGATTTTCCAAGATAAGCTATCTTTTCCACATCATTTATTTTATTCTCAAATAGGTCTGAGGGAAAGAAAACATAAAAACAAAACAATCAAATAAAAATACAAACAAAAAGTGACTTGCATGAGCAGTATTTTTCTAATTTTTGAAAATAAAATATACTATTTTGCCAGACACAGTGAAGCTTTACGTTGTGATGCACAAATTCATTAAATTAAACGTCATTTGAAATCATAATACCCTAATCAATACTAAAAAAAAAAAACAAAAGAAAAAAAAAATACCCCCCCCCCCAAAAAAAAAAACAACCAAAAAACAAAAACAAAAACAAATTACTAACATATGCCATCCTTTACACATGAACAATTTTGAGGGTATTAAAAGTGTTAAAATGTCGCTACTCATTAAAGCAAATTAGGGTCAAAGATAATTATGAGGTAGGAATATTCAAAGTTATTATGTTCTTGTGTACATCTGCCCAATGCACTTGTCATACTGCAAACTCAATGCATCTCTGAAATAGTTTAAACATCATTTGGTTTGCTAAAATTTACAGCAACAATTGCATTTTTTTAATATAAATTTGTGTTTTCAAGAAGCAGCTGGTAACAAAGGGTCGGTGGGTGCTGGATATCAATTGATAAAGGTAACATTAGAAGAGCAAAAAAGTATGCTAATTAGAAATAATCATCTTTGTGAGGGAAATGAAAGAAAACTACATGTATCAAAAGAAAACAATGTATTAATTTCAGTAAAGCACAATGAACATTAAAATAGTTTTATTGTTCACCGCAAAGAAAGTCTAATTTAAATGTCTTTTTTTTATCCTTTTCTCTCCTACATCTTTATCAATTCCTCCCTGTCTGTCTATGTATCTTTTTACTGATCCACCCTCTCTCCTCTCTCGCTTTTTATTCTTTGTATTTCTTTATTTACTCCATCTCTGTCAATTTCTCAATGAATAATATATATTTGACTGTTGAAAAATAACGTAAGTCTCTCTCGCACCTATATTTTCTTCTCCCATCTTGTCTTTCTGCACTTTCCTTTCCTTGTAGAGGTTTACCTTTTTCTTTACATTTTTTTTTTTAAAGTTTTCATAAATGATCGAAGGGTAGAAAATTAAATAAAGAAACGAGATTTACAGAAACATTTATTTTCTAATTAATTTCATATAGGCTAGTTTTATTGCCATATTTAGGTAGCGTGAATGCTATTAAGGCTAAACGCAAAATTTTGGGTATATTATATAGATTTCATTTTCAAAAGAAGGGTGAAATCTATATAATATACCAACATTTCTTGATTTTGTGTGTGACTTTAGGTCTTCAAAACTACGTTCAGATTGAATATATCGAGATCTTTTTCAATGCTATGATTAAAAACAATGCACGAGAGCATGTCCATCCAGAGTCTTTTGGTTAAATTATAATTTTTCCAAGAAGGTTATGTCGTTACAACAGCTACATAATAATTATAAAAAAAAGAGATAAATTAGAACAATTTTCAAAAAAACATTAAAGATTCGCTCAAGCAGACCAAAGTGTCTCTGAAAAAGCAAAAAAAAACAAAAAAAAACGACAAAAAAAAAAAAAAAACATAACGGCCGACAGTTAACCAAAGTAAAACCGAGCACTAGTAGTATGTTTCTTTTATCTCTTTTTGTGAATAGATTTTTACTTCAATCACTTAGAGAAGGTACCAAGTCTTCTTACTTCGTAGTAATGTTGCATACACTGTGCATATAGTGGAGCACATTTAATATCTTTGCTACCCTTTTTGTTATACACGCTACCGAGAAGAATAAATAAATGAATTAAAAGTGTACACATTATTTTAACAATAAACATCACAAGTTGGTCTTTTGTTGTTGCTTTTTCAAAACAATGATTAAAAAAAGCAATATGTCAGATATGTTGTGACAAAGGAGTTAATTCAATGAAACTTCGTTTCAAACAATAATTAATACGCCAATGATTTTGTAAAAAAAAGTTTTTTCAAAGATATGTCATCCTCTCCATTTGAATGTTTTCTCGGAGATAGAATGCGGTACTTCCAAAGCCAAAAACCGCTATTTACCTCTTTGCACGAGCGTCAAGAATATGATAAAGAAATCTTCGACATTGTTAGGTCGGTACCTTTATGACCTTTTCTACGACTATTTTTTTTTCGATTAAGTTAGCGTTGCATATATAACAGAATCAATGCATCTCTGAAATAGTTTACCCATGGTCTGCTTTACTAAGATTGAACGATGCTATCCTCATGCACATTGGTGTTTTCAAAGAACAATTTGTAATAAAAAACTTGGTACTAGGCATCTATTGATAAAGTGCAGATTTGCAAAGTAAAAACAAAACAAAAAGAAAATAACAACCAAACAAAACAAAAAAATAAAAGAATAAATTAATCACGCTAATTAAAGATTGACTTTTTTTTGTGTTAAACAAAGAAAATGGTATCATATCAATTAAAAAAAAAAGTATTATGATTATGCAGTACCGCACAATTTACGCAGAAAAATTGTTATGTTGCAAGAGGTATCAACGCTATTGTCTATCTCTTTCTCACCCACAACCCCATCTCTCTGCTTCTTGCATTCATCCACTTTGTCTTTCTTTAAATTCAATCGATCTCTGTCCATTTCTCACTGTCTGACGCCTACACGGAGTGTTGAATAATAATATCTGTCTCTTTCGTACTATGTTTTCTTCAATCTCATTGTCTTCCCGAGTGAGAAATTATTTGTGCAAAATTATTTTGTTTCAGAAAGGCCTGAGGGGTAGGAAATAACAGGAAAAGGCGATTTGCAAAAGGTATTGAGAATCTTTTATTTTATCTAGGCTTGTTGTGTTACTATGCTAAACTAAACCGAATGCTTTATTCAGAAAACTCAAAAATGAATCAAATTTTGAAGATTTTACCTTTGTTCAAATTTCTCCCTTTCTGAATGACAAAATGTTTTTAATAAAACCCTTTGAGATTCAGACAATGCTATGATTCAAAACAATGTCAACATACACGCTTCTAACAGATGCTGTTCACTTATCTTTGTTCAAAAGGATTACGTTATGACAAAAGGTAATTAGAAATTGTTTAAAAATTTCATTGAAGGTTCAATAGCGCTGAAAATACGATGACTCCACCCCCCCTCCCCCCTAAAAAAAAACAAAAAAACAACCAACCAACCAAACGAAAAAAAAAATGTTTCTGAGATTAAAAAAAAAGGCGGAACTGAGGCAAAGTCCAGATCTAGTGAACTTTTACCGTCGTATATCTCTTTGACCATGGGTGTTGATTTAATTACTCAGAGTCGAACTATCTCGAAAGAAATGTCTTTACTTAGTAATACCGTGGTCTTCATTTACTAACAATATATAACTCTTTCTAGAATATTTCCTTTGGTATCTCTGCGGCCATGTATACCACTATAATTGATCTCGATTGCACTTTTCACTCATGACGGTTCAGACGTGACCATGTGGTAGGGTACAATTATTTTTCACAATGCTATTATAGAGAAAGCTATAAATAAGGGAATGATTCTCTTTTTAAGCTTTAAAAAAAATCATTTGATTTCCTTTTTAAACCATGATAAATTAACGAGTTCGGTACAGATTTTTAATTGATAAAATGAATGATTTCCGTGAACACAAACCGTCCCTGGGCTATACAAAAAAAAAAAAAATCTCAAAGATCTTATAACTGTTTCACACGAATGCTCTGGTGAATAAGAAAATGCCAATCACCTATGTACGCCTACAAGCGCCAAGAATGAGAAAGAAAATCGCTGAAATCTTTGACTATATTAGGTCTACGTGTCTACTTTTACACAATAATTTTGTCAACGACCATGTCTTTCAATTATGAAAACAATTTTTGACATAACAAAAAAAATCCAACCCATGAAATAGTTTTGCTACGTGACGCTGTACAGACGTCAGAATACTCAATATAAAATAAGACACGGAGTATAACATGATATGATATCATACATTATGATATATAATATAATGTAATATAATATAATATAATATAATATAACATAACATAATGTAACACAATACAATATAATATAATATAATACAATAAAATAAAATATAATATAATTATAAAAACAAGATAGCTATGACTGTATGGTTTAATTTTTACTTATTTCTTTAGTTTTAGTTATTTTTTTCTCTCTTCTTCCAACCTCCTCCTCTTCTCCCACTCATCTCTACTAGCACTAAGCTCTCACTCTGAACACTGCTCCAATGGATACGAATCTTTGAAATTAATTAACGGATGCGGTTCTTTCACTCAAGCCTTTTTTGATAAAACCATCCATCCTCCAAAGATTAACGGTTCTCACCTTCTTTGAGCCTATCCTTCTCCACCCGCCTCCCATGTTACCTTTCATAACGAATTCATTCCTGTTGCTGGACTTGAATGTTTTGGTTGGATATTACTAAGGCAAGCTTTTAGCAAACTCAAACATATTAGAATTAGATAAGATTTAGTTCAAACAATTTAATGCTTTTCTAGTATTTTGTGAGTTGCAAACATGCCGACAATGTTTGTTATATTAAAAAAAAAACCCAAAAAACATTGCTTTTCTCTGTACATTGAAGTTAAGAGTTGTATTGAATTTTAAAAACGTTATCAGGATATATTTTTTTTATCTTGTGCTGTACATGTGATCTCCATCCTGGTGTTGTCAGGATTCCAATACCATCTCTCCAATCATGACTTTCATCATAACCTACTATGACGACCGACTTGTATTAACAATTTAACTATCGTCTGCTTTCCTAAGACTGAAATGTGGTATCTTATCGAAACACATCTGTTCATAATAAAGAAAATTTGGACATTTTTTACCTGTCACATGCGCTTTAAAAAAAATGTATATGGGGAGTATGCCTAGAGACTTGCACGGGCATACCTATCAGTCACAGCTTGTGTGGAGATTGTGGAGTTAGAACACACCTGGGGTTAGTTTCAATCCAAGACAGGAAGGGATGCAGCTCACTTGTCTATGGTCAATAACCTGCCAATGGTGAAAGACATTGAACAAGCTGATCCTACAAGAAGGCATCATTATTAAAAAAAATATCATCGGATTTTCATCATTTGTGAGTATGACTTTCATGTTTTGTTGCTGTTTTTTGCGTGGCATAGTCGGACTTTAATTTTTGACACAGATCTTCCGTCACATGTAACTAAAGTACCCCTAGTTATTGAAATTCTCATCCGAACCAGATTTTCTCCATTTATGTTGATGTTGCTCTTTGTGATAACCATTGCTTTGTTTTCTTGGCATTTAAACTTAGCGCCATTTTGTCGCTTTCCTGAACTATGGTATTTTAAAGTGCCTGTAGATCTTCCTCGCTATTTTCGGCTAATTTTCACTACTTCTCATTATCTTTTTGCTACATATAGAAAATAAACCCGGAGAGAGGACTGAGCCTTGTCTTACACCCCTCTTTATGTGTTAGTAATAACTGAGCCCGTTGTTAACTCTCAGAGCTGCTCTGCATCCAATATATTATTCCTCATCACCTTTAGATCATTACCATCAATGCTCAATTCCTCTAAGATGTCTATCTTCTGTGCATGTCTTAATTGGTTAAAGGCTTTGGTATAGTATATATAGCATAGATACAGATTTCCCTGTACTTCTAAATTTCTTCCTTTGAGAGTTCTCAGGATATAAAATGCATTTGCTATTCCTTTTTCCTTCCACAAATCCACACTGTTCCTACTATCTCTCGTTGTATCCAACGGCGATAATGTTCATATTCTATCGCTGCTGGCTTTTTATGGTAATGCGATAGATATTGAATTTTGAGGTATCAGATAGAAAACAGCCACTTTTGTAGGTCTAAATATCATTAAGTGTAGGCCTATTAGTTAAGGCTGGAATTCCCAATTCCTCTAATGACTCTAACATCCCAATCGTTATTTCACCTGGGCCTGCTGTTTTTCCTGTTTTCATTTTCTTCTTTGCATATTTCACTTCTTCTTTTATAATTGGGAGTCCTTCTAAATTTCTTTCTATTTATTTTACTACTGACCTGTCGTCGTCATACAATTCTCCTATATATATCGACCAACGTTTCAGTATGTTATTATTTCCATGACTTTTCCCATATTTTGCCTCACTACATCCACTAGTACAGCAGTCTCGTTTATGTCTAGGGTTGTAATTTTTTTGGTATTTTATATCTTTGCATTTTTTATCCAATCATATTTGCTTGGCTTCTTACATTTTGGTGTTTTTCCCTTGTGTAACTTTTTATACTTGTTTGTATTATGTTTGTTCTCTCTTCTTTTTTTCCATTAGGTTAACTATTTCTGTTGTCATCTATTTTTATTTTACTTTTAGCTTTGGGAGTGCAATATCTTTGGCTGATTCAGTTATGGCGTCTCTTAACGTCATCGATTTTTTTTCTGGCTTTTTTAATTTAGTAATTCGAGTCTGCTCCTAGCTGCTATTTGGTATTTTCTCTGTTACATTATTGTTATTTTTTTCTTTAGAGGAGAACGATACAGCCGAATATTGCTTGGTGGTTTCATGATCTTTTTTCAGTTATACTCTTATCTTGGCAAAGACTCGGACAGACTGCTCCTGGCATTGACTTTGCATTGGTAATGGAATTTCTAATCTTTTATTTATTAACACATAGTCAATCTGATTTCTCACTTCTCTCCTTGGGCTCTCCCGTGTCCATTTGTTTGTACCATGCATTTGTGATCGTGAAATTGTTGACTATTAACTATTCCATGACTCTTTCATTTAACTCTTCTAAGCCATGTGATCCGACTACACTTTTATATCTTTGATTACCAACTTTAACATTAAAATCTCCTTGTACGTAAATGATATTTTGGGATTTGCGTTGTGACTTTTAAGCTCAAGCTCATTATAAAATGTTCCAAATTCTTTTTGTTTACCATCGCTTGTTGCAATACTCATGTCGAAAAGTTTTCAATAAACACCACAAGGAAGATACGATCTGATATAACCCAATGTACCTCTTTTTGTGTGTCCAGTGTAATTCCTATTCCTATCTTGCGTTTGGTTCCTCCTGAGTGTAAGCCTATTATTTTACAATTGTCGGATGTGATAACTCCTGCTCCTGCCTATCGAACTTTACGCAAACCCATGATGTTAATCTGCATCCTTTTTATTTAATTCTTCACATTAAATAGCTTTTCCTTTGGTTATCATTGTTCTTACATTCCATGGTGAATTTTTTATTGCTAATCTACTCTTCCATACGGCAACTGGACAACGGCCGGGTGCCACCAGAATGATGCACATGACTGTTCCTACCGGACGAGACTATTCACTGAAATCTCCATTCACGTCCTGTCCTTCGATAAATCGGATTTAGAGTATGTGCTTAGGCAATTCGGCCTATCCTGGATCTAGATAACTGGATCCACATCTTGTCTATCCCAGCAGAATCATTTACCAACCAATTCCCATCAAGCTAGCGTTGTTATGCCAACCAGGTCATGGCCATCCTATTTATCTTTTTTTTCCCTTCAGTGACCTTTGATCTTTCGATTTTTTTTCCGACCGAGTTCCTGTTCACACACGGCAAGACGGCCGTATGCACTAGATCTACCTGATTCACGGCCGTGCTCGTGCTGAGTTCCATACTATAGTCATGGCGGCAGATAGGCTTAGCAGAATACGTAACACTTTGGGAGCCATCCCAGATTTTCCCAAGGCTGGAATATTATTCCGGTAAGCGACGTGGTTTACCCTAGTTTAAAAAAAAAAAAAAAATTAGCATCAAAGTCAACATTCTAGATCTAGATTCTAGATCTATATTAAGATGTATCTGAATCAACCCTTTTATCCTTTGTATACTAGCGTTCTAAAGGTATATTATGGCAATTACCGCATGCTTTTACGAAGACATGTAGATCTAGTTCGACCTCTGATCTAGATCAAGATCTAGAGATCTCTGCGGAACTAAGTAATGTATAACTACAAATTAGGCTACAGAAGTAAAAAAAAACTATGCAAATACTGCACTCCCAGAAACAAATGAGATCTTGACTTGAACATGCAATTTGTGGTTGAAAGAAAGGCACTGGTGGAGCACTACGGTCCCTACTTTGTCCACCTGAAGAAGTCGGCGATTTCGATTATTTGACGTCAGTGGGTGGGCAACAAGTGTTATCAGTGTCTATATCTAGATATTAATTATTAAATCTAGATCTAGATCTAAAATGTTGCCTCTTCATTTCGTTTGTAGCTGATGGTATGAATGAGAATAATTTTTTTTTCTAATTTCCATAGAAATAGAGCCAGCCGTTTAAGATACATCATAAAAAAAAAAATATCGAAGTAGCAGTAGTTTTTACACCCATCGGCGTTAAAAAATCGAAATGGCCATCCACTTTAGGAGGAAAACTGATAGGGACCGCAGTCCTCCACCAGTGCCGAAAGAAACGAAATATATAGATCTAGGCCTACGAAATAAATAATTTAAGGAGCAAACATCAACACAAATTTGCTTGAACAACTTTAAACAGCACAAAGTATACATATAGAAATATTTCACCCAAGTGTTACGTACCGTTATGAAACAAAAAATCACAAATAGGCCTACAATATATCAAGATACAAGCAACTAGCTGGGCCTAAAATTGTAACTATAGTGTCTATTAAAAACAAATTTTCATATTTTAAACAATATACTTCATGTCATGATTTCAGGAGAGACATTATGCAACACTACTACAACAAAAAAAGGAATGAATATAGTGCCTAACTTGTATAAATGTATAATATACTCCTTCTTCATGGCTGGTCATTGATTGTTCTAGTTCTGCCACAATAGCAACTTATGGACCTAATTAATTTCACTAGATCTAAATAGTATTTTTATTGCATTCTTACTAGAAGACTAGGGATTTAAAGCTCTGCTTTTATACTCAAGACTTAAATTAGGGCAGTGGAATGTGAATGCTGCTAATAGGAGCAGGGAATCCCCCCTCCCCCCCCCCCCCCATTAAAAAAAAAAAAAAATTCTAACTCTGTCAGATTTTTCAGGTTATCTATAAGGCTTTACCAAGTTTTTAATGATTCTGTGTATAGTTTGCAGTGAAGAATTCATTATATATCACAGCTTGCAGTTGAAATTGTGTCGTAGCTAAACTAGAGTCTAGTTAGTGCTAGTGGTTGCTAATAATGCAACCATTAGGCAATGCCTAGGAGTAGGTTTGTTGGTTTAGTGAGACTAATAAATACCTTAGCTTTTAGCACAAGGTAAAGAAGCTGAGGCATAGATTGCTGCATCTAGAGTTCACTATTTACTTTTCTATTAAAGCTAAACATAACATAGGAAGTGTCAAACTGAAATGTAAAATGGAATAATAAAGCAACTTGCTAAGGTATTTATAAGATGATGCTACTCAGAATGTCTTGCAAAAAACTATTGATCCAAATTGCCAATTTTTTTTTTGAAAGGGAGATGGTTAACAAAATATCTTAACCTCTTTGTAGCCTTTCTAGTGTTAATGTTAATTTTCCTTCTACAATATAGTTTAGTTTTTTAAAAATTTTGCATAATTCAAAGTAAACTATTTTTCCTCTGATAATGAATAAGAGGACTGTACTGTAAAATTATTTTAAAGGCACCCATTATTGAGCAAGGAAAAACTAATTTTATAAATACAAAAAATAAAAGCTGAGAATCAATAGAACAATGCAATCTTACATCAATAGAGAATCTTTCAACTGGGTCAATTGAATGCTTTTTTCATCTGTTATAAACAATTCTTATTAATTTGTTTCTTTTGTTTTTATTACATGAACAGTGATATTTTTCCAGTATTGCGTGATGCTGAAGTTTTCAAAGATTTGAATGAGGAAATATTTGAAGCTTCAAAATCCTATCCTGACGTAGAGTGTGTTGTCGGGCTTGAGTCCAGGGGATTCCTTTTTGGCCCTATTCTGGCTCAGAAGCTTAGTGTTCCTTTTGTGCCTATACGCAAGAAGGGAAAATTGCCTGGTGAACTTATCTCCCAAACATATGAATTGGAATATGGAACGGTAAGTTGTGAAAGATAAGCTGCTCATTGGAATGATTAAAGAAAAAGGTCACTTGCTTTAAAAAGTTTTCTTGAGGTAAATGGAGGCCTTGTGGCAGTGTCTAAATTTTTTGAACAACCATACAGTACATGAAGGACATTATATCCACAAAAAAAGATTATTGATGTAACAGGATACAAAGTCAAAGAGGAATAATAATTCTGGCTCAGTTCTTATGTTCATCTTTTTTCCTTCCTCAGTATTGTGCATCTTATGCAATCTTTCAATAAAAGTAAAATATTTTTTTTGCTAAGTGTTGCAAAGTATAGTAGCTAAGTCTGAAGAAAACTTTCATAAAATCTTTTCTGGAGAGAATATATGCAAGAGTACCAAGGAAGCCAAAAAAGTTGAAAAAAAAAACAATCGGGATAGTTTTTTTCTTGACAAAATGAAAGGAAAGAATTAGGGCTCGATATATATATCAATGTAAGCAAAATCAAAGGATGGCAGTAAGGAGAATGCACTGTAAATTATCCTTGTGGACAGTTACCTACATTTATAAGTTCTCTTCATAGTGTAAGGGTAGTGCATCCAGTCTAGATACAATTGAAGTCTTTGTGTTACAAATGACATAAAGTTGAAATGTTTTAATGCATACTGTGTTGTTTACTTTTTTTTGCAATATTAAGTTGGTGGTTTTCTTTGTTACTTTTAGTTATTATTTCATAAAACCTTTCCTTTTTTGCAGCTTTGCCATTAAAAATCGGTGCCTGATGAAATTGATCTTGTCCTTTCTGAAAGTATGATAGTTGTAATTGCATTTTTTTGTGTACATTTTACTCTCTAAGAAAGATCAGTGCTCTTGTAAATATCGGCTCCACACTTAAGGCTTGCTTTTTTTTTGCTTAACAATTAAGGTGTTTTTTATGTTGAATTTGACGTGATCACACAATAGAGGAAAAAGACAAAAAATTTATTTACCGAAGGTCATTGTAGGCCATCTTGAATTTCAATGATATATTCATTTAATTTTCTAAATCTGTCCCTCCAGTTCAAGTTCAAATTATTTTAAACTGTCTTGACATATTCTTAGATAGAATTTAAAGCATTTGAGGGTTTTTCTGATCACGTAAGAGATTCTTTTTATAGAATTTTTTCATGTGATATTTAGCTACAAGTAGCTTTTGCTTCCTCATGAAATTGGTAAAAGTTTCTAATGTATTTAACAGAATGGTAAAGATTTGCTAACTTTAAAGGAATCAGTGCCTAAATTGTAGAGGAGATAAAGTTTTTTTGTGACCATGAAGCATGTTCTGAGAAAAGTGTGACTGAAATTTATATATAAATTAATATCTTTCATCAAACTTGATATAGATTATGTTCTCAAATTTTTTTCTGGTTTTTACAGTTGAAGCATAGACAGGCATGTCCAATTTTAACTAAAATTTATAAGAGTTAGAAAAAAAACCCAACTAGTTTTGATTTCTTTCATACAACAAGTAATTTGAAAAGGTAAATATGATATTGATTTTCAAAATAATTTTGAGCAGATTCACAAAAGACTTGTTTTACTTTTACTTTTAGGGGGGAAAAGAAAAGCTAAAATGGCAAAATGGAAGATACTTAAATGCTTTAATAATTATAGACTTATTGCTAGCTTAACCCAACCGCAAAGGACTAGAGATGTTTATCAAAGTAAGCTCAAAGTCTAATCTAGACATAGTTATGATAGTCAAACAAGCACAAAAAAAGCACCTGCAAACACTGTTTAGTGCATACACCTTGATATTTTCATTACACTATTGACATTTATGAGTAAAAAAATGAAGGCAACGACTCAAGTCTTTAGGGTCAAATCAAGGGTAGCTAGTTTATGGGATAAGACTTTGGATGGTAAATATCTTGGTTAGAAGTTTTAGCTCAAAGTTAAGTGCAGCTTTTATTCTTAAACTAGTAAAAGCTAAGAAAGTGGGAGAATAGGAAAGGTATTTTGTAATCTTAGAGATGTAAAAGGGCAAGAGAAGAAATAAATCATATTGTGTATTTTTAACAGTCTTTCTTTTCTTATCCTGCAATGAAAGAAAACCTTGTCTGTTTTTTTAAAGAAATCAACCTCCTGACTTTGCCTTTGCTTCTGTTTGCTATTGATATATAATACACTTTCATTTCCCATCGTAGGACTGCTGTGAAATTCAGAAAGGGTCTGTTAGTAAAGGACAAAAAGTGCTCATTATTGATGATCTTCTTGCTACTGGAGGTTAGTAATTAATAGAGAGGCTATAAATTTGTGTGTCGTATTATGTAAATAAAAAGTGGGTCTGCTCAATTAAAAAGTTGGGTCAAAGTCTCTTTTTTGGCTAATTTGAGTTGACTTTTTGTTTGAGCAATTTGCTGAGAATCCCTAATTCTTCAAAGTTTTTTTTTCTCAGACAGATGTGCATATCTTTTTCATTTAAAGATTATTCTCAGTACCTTTCAATTTCAATATATATACTATATATATATATATTTTTTTTTTGTTTTTTTTTTTTTTTGCGGTTTACAAAATTAAAGCTGTCTTTAAGCAAGAGCAAATTGAGTTTATAAAAAAATCAGTGCTATTGGCTTCAAATCAAGAAAGCTGTACCAAATTCTTTTTGGAATATAAAAAAAATTATAAGCTCAAAATGTTTACAAGGCAAAAATTGAAAAAACCCAAAAAATCCTATTACTATTAGTATTACTTCAAAGCTTTACTTCATTGAGCATCAGCCCCACTTTATCTATAATATTCATTCATCTATGGTTTTTGTAAAAAAATGTAATCATTGTTTTTTTTCAATTTTAAATTAAATATTGTGTAATTTTATAAAGCGATGTATCACATATATATATGTATATTTCAACCTTAATGGACATTGTCCACCTTTATAATGATCATAAAACCAAATTGCAAATGCATGCACTTTTCCTTTTTTTTTTTTTTTAAGGTACAATGAAGGCAGCTTGTGATCTGTTGGAGAAACTTGAAGCTGATATTGTGCTATGCCTATGCATAATTGAACTCACTGGCCTCAAAGGAAAATCTAAAATAGACAAGCCATTCAAGTCTCTTATCACATTTGATGATTGAAATTTCAATCAACTTTTCATGTTTAAACCTTCATATTATATCTAATAAGTTTTTGCTATACATATGTCCCTTTCAAAAGGAAGTGATAATTTTAAGATGCATCAATAGGTAGATAAATAAAAAAAAAAGCTGCATGAATTTTTTTCTTTTATATATCTACCTAGATAAATTTTTCCTTATTTCAAATGACTTAGTATTCAAGATTTCAGTTATTGTTTCATTTACACACAATATTGATTTATTGTCATTTTTGTTGTAGATTTGAAAGCCAACTTCCTGCATGTCAAAATTGTTACATTAACATACTCTCCTATCAGGCTAAAGTCCATATTTCAGACCTTAAGTAAACACAAACTCCCTTTTTCTTTCTGAAAATAAGTACATTTGATTGTAATGGATGACCTCAAATGCTCTGCTGCAGTTGGCCAAAATCACAAAGGCTATTTCAAGGATATATTGGTAGCAGGTGGAGTTGCAGGAACTGCTGTGGATGCAATGCTGTTTCCCCTTGACACCATTAAGACCAGGCTACAGTCGGAAGTGGGTCTAAAGAGTTCAGGTGGCTTCAAAGGCCTCTATGCCGGTTTGCTATCTGTTCTCCTGGGATCAGCTCCTTCTGCTGCTTTGTTTTTCTTAGCTTATGAAACAAGCAAGACAATCTTGGGGTCAGATGGAAATGGCAGCTATTTATACCAGACATCAAGCCACATGGTGGCGGCATCTGTTGGTGACGTCACATCCTGCCTCATCAGGGTGCCAATGGAGATTGTAAAACAGAGAACTCAGGTTTTAAAGGCTGCCTCTTCCCATAGCACATTTTTAATGACATATCAAGAGCAAGGCCTGCGTGGGTTTTACAAAGGCTATTTCAGCACCATTGCAAGGGAAATCCCTTTCTCTGTGATACAGTTTCCCCTTTGGGAATTCCTAAAGCACAAGTGCTCTGAAAGGTCTGGAGAGCCATCCACACCTGGGCAATCATCCCTCTGTGCGGGTGTAGCTGGAGGCATCTCTGCTGCGTTGACCACACCTTTGGATGTTGTCAAGACCCGAGTCATGCTTGCTCAGACGGGTACGAAGGAGGCCTATGGGACAATTGTTTTTGTTCTTCAAAGTTTGCTGAGGGATGAAGGTATGGCAGGCTTATTTGCTGGGCTTGTACCCAGACTTTGGCTGATGTCCTTAGGTGGTGCAATATTTCTAGGAGCTTACGATAAGACAAAACTGATTTTGTCATCGTATACGATATAGCAATCATTTGTTAGTTTTTGTTATATTGCAATAAAAACATCATTTTAGTATTGTAGCACAGATCAAATTATTTGAAATATCTCTTTTCCAAATGAATTATAACATTTTTAGATACACTTTTAGGTAAACCAAATTTTCATACATACCTGACTGATACAAGCACAACAAAGGTTTTAAAGCATATGTGCAAAATACATAAAGAAATATTCATTATAGCTCCTGCTATTCAAGGTCTCCATTGTGATTGAATAAGATTACCCCTGCTACAAATCCTATTGTATTAAACTACTGCATGTTTTTTTCTAGAATTGTGTTACTCTGTTACCCAAACCAATTGCCATAATTTGCTAATGCAACTTGACTTTTGCCATTGTTTTATACTTTCTTTTTGTTTCATAATTTCAGCTTACTATGATTTTATTTTGTTGTAAGTTTAGCTTTATTAACTTTATGTGAAGAGTTAAAATGTTTTCATGGGTGATAAATTACAATTTAATTTGGTTATGGTTTCAATGAGCAATTTTTCTAAAAGGGTTTTAAATGATGTCATTGTTTTGGGATTATCATTATCAGCTGTCTGTATTTTTAGGTGAATTTATTATTTTTTTGAGATGCCCGTATGTTACACACATACCTTCCTAGTATTACAAAAAAATTCGTAATTGTTTCCAAAAAAATGCATTGGATTACGAAATACAAAAGTTTATGATTTATTATGAATTTTACTCCAGCTCAAGCACAGACAAACTGTGTTTTTCACTGAAGGAGCAAGAACTACTGGACTGCCTGAAGAAGGCTGATACCCTTAGCGATGCTTAGGGTAATGATGGCTCTACTGAATTGAATAACTAGGAAATGTCTGTCAGCTGTAAAATTTTAAATTTCATCTGATTATGAAGTAGAATTGGTGCAAGCATAACATTTTTATGAGAGAAAAAAATTGTGAAAATAGCCTTAAGTGTGCATTTTTGCTGTTACTAATATTGGGTCTAAATTACTATATTTTTCCTTTTGAGTTACCAAATCGGATAATCCTTCAGGGCAGGTATGATGTTAGTCTTATCATCAATAAATTTAAGAGGGAGTCAGTTGAGAAAATAACCATTGAAATAAAATATTCATGCAATACTGCTTTATTTACAATTCAAACTCGGATATCTTTTGATTGAATAAGGATAGAGAAATACATTTTTTTTTTTTATGCAACCAAGAATTGTGTTATTTATTATAAGCTTTTATCGTGCTCATACATTTGTAACTGAATATATTGCATAGAAAAAAATCAACAGTATTTTTTTGTCTCAAATTTGTCAAAAGATAGAATGTGTCAGACATCCTACAAAGTAACTTGTGGTTAATTCATTTAGGTTGCAACACATATTCGATAGCTAACCATCCTGATGTATAATCTGTAGTTGAAAACTTTGAAAATTAGTAAAGTAGAAGTCCCATACAGTGGCCTCAGATGTGCAGGACCCTTACAATATATTCTGCTTTTCATCTATCTCTATTTTATTGTAGGAAAAGATTGTCTGTCACAGGCTTTCTCTGTTAATGTGTTAGCAAAGCTCACCTACGGCAGGTGAGGCTCTTTAACTCAAAGGATTAAGCCATACATGTAATGTATTCTGTATTTTACTTTACTTATGACAGTTGTGATTTGACTGTAGTGTGATTGCTAATGCTATATAGTCCCCCCCTCCTACACACACACAAAAAGGGATAAAAATTTTATTTAGTCATGTCATACAAATTTTGCCCCTATATAATTTAATCTTTGTGTCTGTTCCTACAATATAAGAATTAAATAATGTTAAAAAATCTTCACAAAATGTTCTCCATAAGTTTAAAGTATAGAAAAAGCATATTGTATATTTTGTTACATATAAAGTTGTCTTAGATTTAGAGAATATTCCAAGAATTGGACCAACTTACTATCTCTTCAATGGTCAAGAAGGCATTAAAGATTTTTACTTTTGCCTATGGCTGACAAGCTTCTGAAGTGAAGCCCAGGATCCGGAGTGATTCCATCTTTGATCTTGCCCTCTACAGATCTTCTCCAAGCCTGTCTCAATTTTCAGCACCCTCTCTTCCCTTTATTTAGTTGTTCAGTAGAAGGCTTTTCTAGGGAGAGAGGTTATTAGCATTCTTAAGGCATACTCAACTCATCTCCATCTTTTTCTTGTGACCAGCCAGATCATAATTGTATAATCATTAGATGATGAGAATCCCATTTAGTGTCAGTCTGAAAGATGCGCAGTATCCTCTGCTGGCAGCATCTTCTATGATTGAGATTGTCAACGTCAGTTTTGTCATATGCTGACATTCCAATTAGGCAAGCAAGACACAGCTTCGATAAATTTTTCATTTGATATTGTGTGGACATTTTGTTGATCTCAGGATATTGTTCATTGGTCTGATGATTTTTCTTGCCATCCTAAGCCTCTTTTAAAAAAATCATCTTTCCTCTCACTACACTGCCAAATAAGTGGGAGGCGCTAGTGGCACAGTAGATTGTCAACCTGCTCTGAGGTCTGCAGAGACGATTCTGTTGCAGGTTTGAACCTCGCCTCTGACGCCTTAGCCTGATGAAGGACATGCAGTGAAAGCTTGCAATATTTAAAAACCAAAATGTGATTTTTGTGAAGCTCAAATAAGTAATTGACCTGTTAAATCAACGTCAGAAGCTTTAAACAAGGTTTTGAATTTTTTTTGGCTCACTTTGAATGCAATATGATTCCAATTCGAGTGTAAACAAATGGTTAGTTGTCATTTGGACGGATACTTTAGCTGACCGAGCTATGCCTTTATTCAGAATTCATTAGTTTTGTGGACATGAAATTTCTTAAACACATATGATCAGTCATCATTTGGACTGACGTGACTGAAAAATAATATGACTTCATCTTCAGAGTTTGTTAATTTTGATCATGTTTAATGTATTAAGAAAATAAGAAGGACAATTCAGTCGCAAATTTCCTATGTCTTGCCATAACTGTATACTGAATTTTAATGAAATATTTTTTACTCACAAAACTATATTATTTTATGTATTAACATTTCTTTTCAAGCCCTCTTGCAAAACAAGCTCAATTCATCACTATAAATGCAAGAAAGTAAGAGATCTTTAGGATTGATATAACGTTTATATAAGAGAATATCTAGTTTAAATGAATTGAAAGCAACAATGAGGAAAAAAAACCTTAAAAAACGTTTTGAATCCATGGTAATGAGCAACAACTGAATTTTCTCAAATATCTCCAGCTGTCAGTAAAGATAATTATCTTCAGTGGCTCCTTTTAAGACATCCAAACTTAATTAAGAGCTTGTAACTTTTCATTAAAAAAAAAAAAGATTGAAAGGCCAGTGGCAAAAATCGAACAACTGTTGTAGCATTGAATAAAGTTCAGGGTTGTGATACCTATGACTATGAGACTTTCTATAAGTGCAGCTTCTGCTGCCGTAAGAGTTATGAGAGTTAAAAATAAGAACATGATATCATAATATAGAAGATTAAATACGAGACATATTTTCAACAAGATAGGTTTTAAATGCCAAAGCTGAACAATTAAATGAAATAGAAGTTACGTCAGTGCCATGGAGATTTCTGAAGTTTTATATCTTGTTCATATAAATTTTTTTTTGGGACCTGCAAGTGACTGCATATTACATATATTTCATGATCATTGGAATGACTGTCATATTTGCAATAATTGTAAGTAAAATATCAAAGTAATGCTGAATTGTGCTCTCATTTTCAAAAGTTTGTCAGGTCTATGTGGTTTGTTTTTTGAGTTTTATGAAAGGATTTGTTTGTATTCTCTATATGACGGAAACAATATAGTTGGATCTTTCTTGTACTTTTTGTTACATGTAGAATTTTAATTTTTAAACAGAAAGTTGAATAAAACACAATTCTTCCTCATCTCTGGTCAAAAATTTCTCTGTATTTTAAATAACATGTGCACTATTTTCACTTTGTCTATTTTGTTTCTAAAATCTTTAATCAAACGCTACTGTGACTACTGATTTCCACCAATGCTGCAATTGCAGCATGTGCCTTTATTATGCATAGGCCTACATGTAATAATATATGGGCAGTACTCTAGTAGTTTCATACGTCGGTTTTGGTGCTAATGTAAATAATTTATGTTGCCACTTGAACAGTATGTGCAAGCTTTTAAAATTTATTAGATCTTAACCTTAAATGATCAACAGCTGCAATAGCTATAACTGGTATGTTGTATGAATTAAATTGGCTAAAATCATTTGGATGGAAGGTTTTAATAGACTTAATTTAGGGCTCACCCATGCGTGTCTGTGACGAAATGAAACGTGCTTTGATTGGAAAAGCTTCAAATGAATAACCAGGGTATAATTAGTAATTAATTGCGATGATAGGAAAGTATACGTAAGCTACGTGGAGGCTAATTAAAATAATTGGGCAAACGAATATAGTGGGGAAATGTAGGCCTACTTTAGTTCTCTCTATTAGTTTATTACACTTGTACCTGATACCGATACAACAAAATTAATATAAATTAACCCACCCGTGCGATCGGTGCGTCGCTACCGTACATGTATTATTTTACACATTTGTAGGTCGTGTGCAGTTTGTGGTAGATATCTGATCATTAGTCTAACAATCGTATGCTGCATTTACCAAAATCACTAACAATTATGTGTACTATTAATCAACACTTTTCGCTACTAGAACTACCGGTACAACTGCCGCCATGACTACCAACTAGTAGGCCTTACTACTGCACTCACATGTACATTTAGCTACTTAGTAGCACGGTACATGTTATTTTTAACTTCATGTTACTCAAAACTATATTCTTATGCTACCACTATCATGTAAGTTTCCCTGGCATCTGAGGAAAATGCGACCTCAAGATATATGATGCAGTAGCACCAACATTTTATCCCACTTTTTGTCTTTTTTTGTGCTTTCGTTGCGATAGCATTTTTTGAAGATTTTTTTCCACATTATCATTATATTTATGTACTCAAGAAAAAAAAATTCCGTCTTTCTCTCCCTCTCTCTCTCTGTCAAAAGTGTCATCTCGCACAAAGTCAACAGGGAAATGTACTGGCTTCAACAAAAACAATCATATTGCCTATCGATAGCACATATTATGTAGTGAACAACATATTATAAAACATCGAAGGAGAGCACTAGTATAAGGCAAAATTGAAAAACCAAACGTCTCACTGACAGTATTCAATATTCCATTACAACATGTTTTTGAATTTTAAGGCAAATACCTGTAGAACTTTTAAGAGGGGTCAAAATGTTAAAAATTGTTATGTGACATAGTCGGTTTGTGTCCAACCTTTTGTCTGAATCAATGCATGTACACCAAAACGTAAAAAAACAAAACAAAAACAAATAACAGTAGGCCATAGTACATACGATATACATGTATATCTCTAAATAATCTTGAAATAATTTTTGACATATCTGGATTCTCCATTGCGCCCGTGACTCAATATTAGCCTTAGTCAAACTGGCCACGCACAATTTTTTTTGAAACCGTATGCAGTGAAGTGTACCGGTATAGAGAATTAGGGAGTGCGGCACTAATTCTTGACAGAGAAAACGCAGCAAGGATCTAATTTTTTTTTGCCGATATTTCTGCCTCTCTGTGTGTTTGTAATTATTTCTCTATCTCCTATTATCTTCTTTTTTTCGTGAGACGTTGCTTTATCGTTGTCCGAATATGTGTCGGTTTGCATCTTGGTCTTTATCTAGCTGTAATTTTTGCTATGGCTTTATCTTTTATCTCCTGTTCCTCTCCCGCCTCTCTTTCTCCCTGCCGGTCTGTCTGCCTCCCTCTAACTCTCTGTGTTTCACCCTTTCCCCTCCCCTTATATATATATATATATATATATATATATATATATATATATATATATA
>BLXT01007668.1:42885-53690 GCA_019648995.1 Plakobranchus ocellatus | reverse complement strand
TCTATCTATCTATCTATCTATCTATCTATCTATCTATCTATTATGTCTGTCTGTCTGTCTGTCTGTCTGTCTTTCTGTCTTTCTGCCTATCTGTCTGTCTGTTTATCTGTCTATCTTTTTATCTGTCTATTTACCCCTTTGTCTGACTATCCATCATTATTGATTTATATTACTGAAGACATAATCTTTTGTCTGTGAGCGAAGGAATAAAGTAGACCTGTAGGTAGATTGTATGAAATTTTGTGTTACGATTTTTAAAAGCTAGGCAGATCATTGAAATATGAATTTGCTGTTTCTTCAACTTTGTAAACTTCTCTTTCCAATTTCACAAAATGTAGAGTTATTCGAGTCCTTTCTTCTCTTCAAAGCAACCCAATTGACACCTTTGTTAAAATGCGATCTAGGTAAAAAATATACAGCCACTAGTGATATAATTATTTTATTTATTAACTAGTCAAACCCATTGTTAGTTTTTATAATTTCGGACATAAATACTCTCGCCAAAACAAAATTTACAGACCAAACTTGTAATGACACTTTTCCCCTTCAAACTCAAAGTTGTTCAGGTTTCAATCGCTTACTATTGTTAAAATTTCTTTTTTCCTTAAAAAAAAAAATACTACCTTAAATTAAAAAGTAATGCCCTCATTATAAAGTTTACATCTTTTATGCAGCTACCTGCCACATTTCATGTATCTGAGTTGTGTAATTTTTTTAGATGTTTTAACCTATCTCAGTCATTAATAGATTACATGTTATGCTGCTCTTTCATTACCTAATCGTCAATCTGCCTCTCTTCTTGTAATGTGTCTGTCTCAGGTTTTGCTACATAAAGTTTATGTTATCTGTATGCCTCTATCTCTATCCAGACAATTATCTATTGAACCTGCTTTTTCAATTGTAATGCTAGAGCATTTTCATAATTTTTCCATCAAGCTGGAAGATTCTGATTTTCTCGCTCAAAATGAATAATTATGGTATGTTGACTTCGTTAATATTAATTTAATGAAATGCAATTCGCAAATATCCATGGAATGTTTTATAAAAGTCGGTGAGTACACGAGATGCATACAGATAATTGTGTAGATCGCTGGCCTGCCAAAAGAGAGTTTAGAATTATTGTAGATCTACTTCTGTCTTAGATAATGTAGAAACATCATGTAACAGGCAATAGAATACAGTCATGTAGTTTGAATACTGTGAGATTACCATGAGATCTCTTTTTCATTTTTTGCCCTCTCTGGCCCAGGTGTCCCTTTTTCCATATCTCTTCATCACCTTAGGAGATTCTTTGAGAAGCTTGAAGAATGCACAGCTTATATGTCGGTGCCATTGTCACATTTAATTTTAAATATTACAATGAAAAATTAGGATAAACTTTTTTTTTTTTTTAAAGCGGTTCATTTAAAATAAAAGTGAAAGAAATGTTCATATATATATATATATATATATATATATATATATATATATGTATATAAAGTCTTGGTGGGGGCCAAATTCTTTAAAATGGTAACTGGATAATAAGTTATAGAACAATGCTTTGTGTGTGCCAATACAAAAATTAAAATTACCTTTGATCAAGGTTATCCAAATGTATACAGAAGGGAAAAAAAATAGACCCTGTCAAAGGCAAAAACCTTGAAAATAATTGAAATATCGTCGCTATATGTTATTATTAGCAATTATGTTTTCAAAATTCTCGCGTAAATTTTTCCCTCACTGATTTGTGGTTAGTATACACGTTTTTTTTTTAGATCAAAATTAGCGACCTGTGACATCGCTATGAGTCTCTAACCCCACTAAAACTTCAAAAGCCAGATCAAAGAAAAGGTTAGCTCGGAACTATGTGTCATGTATGAGCTATTAAGAGTGTTTCTTCAGAGAGCCAACCTGTAAAAGTACGGAACCTTAAGCGCCACCCTCGGAAAGACTTCTTTCCATCGACTGAGAATTGGTTCTGATTCACTGTCTATTCAATGTATGGGAATGTGTTTAACCAGGATGGTTTCAATTTTGAGAAAGGCTTGTTGAGAAGGGCTGTTTTCTTAATAGGAGAACCCCCCCCCCTCCCCCAATTCCTAACTATGCACTTCAGACTGTCTTCTTTATAACCGACACTTCCTTCATTGAAAGGTCTTCTCAGCGCCATGAAACCATATGGCTATATACGTTTTCGTTCTTATCTTGTGGTTGTAATATCTGCCATCCTTTATTAAGTTAAATAGAATAACTTAAAAATTGTCATATTTACCAAAAATGCAGGACAATACATCATATACTTATGATAATTTATGTCTGCTTTTTGATTCATTTACAGAAATTTATATTGACTAAATAATTCATTTTGCATATGTTTTCATAAGATCTCGATGCCATTTTTTTCTAAATACAGCGATGATGAGGCTTCACAATCAACACTTGCTTTGGGTCATGGCACTCTCTTCCACCAATATTTTCCTGATTCTCACAGCGCTGCTTGCACCATCGCAGACTTCGTATATACCCAGTAGCTCGAAAGAGGGCCCCTTTAAGAACTGCACAAGCCAGGAATCAGACACGGCAATCACAGACCTAACAGAAGAAAGGAGTAGGTCTTCGACGACACTCTTAAATGTCTTGCACAATTCAGATAATTCGCCTTTTGTGAACGAGCAAGCTGACGCGTCTGGTTTGAAGTCATATGACTGCCCAACTACCTGCTTCTGTTACAGCAGTCATGGCAAGACTCCCAGGGAAGCAACAGTTGTTGACTGCTCTAATAAAGGCTTGACTCGCATCCCTAAATTACCTCGAAATACTACGCAAGTTTATTTACAAGGCAACAGCATCTCCTCAGTGCCATGCAGTAGTTTTACAGATCTAAAATACCTTGAGATCGTAGATCTTTCACGGAACACACTAGACTCACTTGCTGGTTGTTCCTTTGCTAATTTGACGACTTTACAACAACTGCGGTTGTCAGCTTGCCATCTGAGCAGTCTCCCTGCTGGTGTGTTTGACTCGCTTCAATCTTTAATAGAGCTAGACTTGTCAGTGAACAGCATCAGTCACATTGAGAGAGATTTCTTCGTACGCGCGGCTAAGTTAAAACATCTGAATCTTTACGGTAATGACTTAACAAAGCTCCGCAATCGTACATTTGTCGGCTTAAAATCCTTAAAATTTCTTACACTTCAGAGTAACAAACTTCGGTATTTACCTGAAACATTCGAAGCTGGGGCTTTTATAGGATTGGATGCCCTTGAGACGTTGCATATCCAGGGCAACCAGCCAGATTTTCCTCTCAACTTTACTTACCCCGATGAGGCCCTATCTAGCCTGACTAGCCTACGCTATCTCACAATGGATGGGTATCCAAGAGCTTTAGGACCAGGGTTTGCATCTCTTGTTCACCTGTCTCACTTAAGCTTCCGCAGTGGGGATGTTGACTCTTTTTGCTCAATGTACTCTGAGATACCCCCAAAGTTCTTTGCTCACCTCATTACGAAACAGCAACTGACAATAAACATGTCTTCTTGCTCATTCATAACTATTCCTCCAGAGTTGTTTACATTTTTACCAACAATACATACACTTGACCTCAGTCACAATTTTGATTTGTTAATAGATGGCTTTGAAAAGGCTTCAGAAGGCTTGCGAAATTCAACCTTAGCAGTTCTTAACATAAGTGATATTGTTAACACGTGGATCATCATGTCAGAAATAAAAAATAGCACCTTTCGTTACCTGAAGCATACGAAATTAAAAATTCTTCTAGTTGAGAGTAACAGATTAATGAATATCGACCCTCAAGCCATTTTGGATTTACCAAATACAATGGAATATATCAGTATTCAAGACAACAAAATAAGTAATGCTTACGCCCTTCTCTCGTTCCTCCATATGACAAAACTCAAAATCGCAAAAATATCCAAACAACTTAGATATAGAGGAGCCCAAGAAAACATAGCTGGCACCAATCCTCAAAACCTGAAAGATGATAGAAATAATAACACTATCGTAACAATTAACCCAAGCAATAAAAATATTTCCGGACATCATAAGCTTATGTTGCATACCAAATACCTGCGAGATAAACCATATTTAGATTATCGATATAAAGGAGACAATTTAACCTTTTCGATTGCAGACGACAATTTAAAATATAAAGATTTTTGTGGAGATTCAAATATCGTGGCGGGACAGTACCAAAAACGTTTAAAAAACAGTTTCGTTCCAATACCTCTACCCAATAGTCTTGAGGAGTTTTACGCCAGTGATATTAAAGCATCGTATGATATACCACGCGTTCAATTCTTTAACAACCGAGTTTTGAAATACCTTGACTACTCTCGAAATGATATCAAATGTTTTGGTGGGCCCGTATATGGAGTTCCTAATTTGCTGCACCTTGATCTCTCTCAAAACTGGTGTCATAGGGTGAATCCCATTTTCTTCTCTTCCATGCCCAGCCTTAAGACACTGTTTCTTTATAAGAACATGCTGGGCGATTCGCTTCTTGAGGACACGATTGGAAAGACATTTTCAACTCTATATCACCTGGAGATTTTGGACTTGAGTACTAACTCTATAGGAGATCTTTCCTCAGTCGCTTTTGTGAACAACGTAGAGTTACAAATCCTGAATCTTTCATACAACCACATAAGTGATTTCCTGCCTGATCTAAGCAATAATAGCAAGCTAACAACTCTTGATTTGTCATTCAACACCCTCTCAGGGCTATCAGAATACACCTGCAAACAATTTCTACAAATCAAAAGAAGAAATTCAAATTTTACAGTTCGCATTAGAAGAAATAAAAAATTTCTATGCAACTGTGAGCATTTTTATTTTCTGAACTTCCTTCTCGACCATCCAGAAATATTTGAAGATGTGTCAAGTTTTCAGTGTAAACTTTTCAACAATTCCGTTCTCTACTACCCCACACTTGCCACTTTTGTGCCTCGTCTTGCTGTTCAGTGTGCTGCGCAGACTTTGTTCATTGGGACTGTCATTGTTTTTCTGCTGGTGGTCGGGAGCTTTGCACTCTTCGCCTTGTACCATTTCAAAAGATGGCAGTGGAAATATCTCTACTATGTAAGCAAAAGTAGACACCAAATCCGCCCCACACTCTTGGCTACCAGGCCTGCGGCAGATGTCTTCATTACTTACGACCAGGTACATCAGAAATCAGTCGTTTTTATACAGTTTTATTTTTAAAAAAAAAGTTTTTTATTCAGATTTTTATCATTTTTGAATTGGATAAGCGATTGGGAGAGACTTTTGCATTAAAAAATACTTTATTTGTTATCAGTTGTGAGGAATCCTAATCCAAAAATTCAGCGCCACAAAAAGCTTTGTTGCAAATCAAAGATTTAAAATTCACTTTCCGTTTTCTGATTTCTTCTAATTCTTACTCACTCGTCACAAGAAATTGGAGCAGTCCGAATAGCCTTGAATTTCAGTTAAGGTATCTACTAAAAATAGAACCTTTCAAATGCTTACTTTCAATTTTGCAGCAGAATTTCATTTGTGTCGGCGTTATATTAATTAATGGTTTGATAATGACAGTGAAGAGCATAATTGCTCCTACTCGTTGGTACAATATAAAATAATAATGAAAAAAAAATATATATAAAGCATTAAAAATATATCGATAATGTGATAATCTTTCAAAACAAACTGGACATTTGAAGGGGTCAATAATTTCCATATATATTGTCGTTACCACTAGGCCATAATAGCATCAGTTGATAAGGGTTAAGATTATGAAAAAAAAAATTACTGATGACGAATTTCTCGATTGTAAACATACATATACGAATTTCCATTTCAATTTTCCAAGTTTAAGAAAATTTTATTGCCTCTTTCTATTTCACAAAATAGCTGAGATCTTTTGAGCCCAGGAAGGTATCGATGCAGTCTTTCTGAATTAATTGCTTAGAGATCTAACGCATACATGATGGATCTTCTTATTCCACTTATTCTACTCTTCAAATCAGGCCACGACGCTCGTAAAAAATAATCTTCCTGTTCCTTTTCCCCCCTATGTATATCTCCCAATGCTCTGCATGCACTTATCTCTTATGCATGTTCATGACACTAAACTTTCCTACGAACAGGATGACAGACCGTGTCGTTGGTTTATGAAAGAAAAGTTCCGACATCAACTGCACAAAATGGATGTCACAACGGTCCTAGGGGAAGTGGATTTTGATGCCCGCCCACAAGCTATGAGTATAGCGGAAGCTGTGACAAATACCCGCAAAACTGTAGTTTTCCTCAGCAAGAACATATTTGAGGTTAGTAAAAGGTTTATATAAACTATCGTTAAACAATTGTACAGTTTTTATTTCAAAGACACTTTTCAGGACGCCGACCCCCTTCCCAATTATGAACAAAATGCAACCTTTTGGGACGCAGTTAACCGATTTGGTTACTAGGGTTTTATACTCTTTTAGGACGCTGACCTCCGCTGCGGTTACCTCAGACTTTCGCATTCTTATGATGATTTTATACAAATTTCAAAAAACGCAAAAATGAACACGTCCACAGGGAATAGAGAGTGTCCACCCAATGCGTCTATGGGGAATTTTAATGATTTGGGTGGTGCGTACTGAAAAGGTTATAAGCTAATAATAACATTCCAACAATGTAAATTGAAATTTTTTTCAAACTTTACATCATACCCTTTGGTTTTTGTCTTGTTCAGCTTAAGACATTCTTAGGCTAAACCTTCAAATAGACTTATGATAACTGTGAAAAAATCGAAGAAACAGTAATTTTGGTAAAGCCAGTTATTATTTTATTGACATCAATACTAATTGCGACTTCACTTCGAGATAAGCGCTCCATATGAGATAAAAATCAGACAAGCATGTGCAATACCTTATAATTATAACAACCAAGATAACACCTTTCGATTATTCATGCTTATGGCTTTCATATGAGGAAAACTTTATTGACCGTGATATTGTTCTCGGAACTCTTACGGTCAACTCATCTCTCTAAGATTTAAACACTTATTTTGCACACACGGCTCTCTGCACTAAATTGATACCGTTAGCGGTAGTTGAATTTTTGAACTGTAAGACTCTCGCTCCTATCAGAAGGTGTTATCTTTTATTTATTCGAGAATGAAGTATGGGATAGGACGTATTATCCACTGTGATTCATTGATATAATAATACTAGTAATAATAATAATAATAATAATATTAAAAACAACAAGAACAAGAACAAGAGTAAAAACAACAACATTATATTAATAATTAGTATAAAATAATCGCAATTAGTATTGATGTCAATAAAATTATGATTATGATTATGATTATGATTATTATTATTATTATTATTATTATTATTATTATTATTATTATTATTATTATTATTATTATTATTATTATTATTATTTGTTTAAACCCTTTAAAAACTGTGGTTACCTGGGGTCAAAGCTCAGGGCCCCATAACAATGCGCATCTGGTGTTTAGTCTTAGATAACATGATTATTAGCAAGAGGCTGGATATCACATTCCTGAGTGAGAGACATGAATTGTACAGTTGAACTCTATAGCCTGTGATAAAAACCTTGACTTTGTAAAATATTTTCTTTTGGTGTATTGATCTTTTTCTAAAGATACCTGATCTGGAACAGACACTGGCCACCATGTTCCTCCACTTAAATCTATTGTCAGTTAACCTCATAAAGTTTTTATTGCTACCCTTGCCTATTGCCCATGACGTAAGGCTTTTAATAAAAGCCATTATCTGTCTACCTTTACTGCGTATATCTTCAATATTTCCAGTGCTTGCTAAGCGTTCTAAATTCTTGTGTCGGCAAATATGACCTAAAAAATGTAGTTGCCCCTGTCTTATGGTTTTAATTAGTGATCGCTCAAGATTAGCCTCTTTCAGTACCAATCTATTTGATATTTTTCTGTCTACGATATCCTCATCATTCTTCTGATAAACTAAATCTTTACTGCTTCTAGTTTTTTTCTCTGTTTCCTTGTTTATTGTCCAGCACCCATTCCATAAAAAAAAAAAAAAAGTACTGGCCATGTCAGTAAAATTTTATTGGTATTTCATTGTGATAAAATTTATGTTTATCGAATTATTGTTTAAAAGCTAAGTTTTCTCTTCTCTCTGACTCATCCTCCCTCTTTCTTCCCTGAGATGCGGCTTTTTCATTTTGCATCACAATTTGAAAAATGGAGACGTTAAGCTCAAATGTAGGCCGTCCATACTGCTATTATTCAGCACTGAAGAGTTGAGGCAATTAAATAAAATAAGCCCGTGCTACTTTACGGTCCATATAAAATGCATATAATAAACCAACGGCTTGCCTCAGATCTAGGTCCAGAAAAAAATCAAACAAACAACCTTTTTTTCTCAGGAAAAGCACAGACCAGATTTATTATTATTATATAAATCCACGACAACAAACTTGAGAGACAGAGAGAGAGAGAGAGAGAGAGAGAGAGAGAGAGAGAGAGAGAGAGAGAGAGAGAGAGGTGTTCTAAAATTGTGCTCGTTTATTCCGAGGATCTCAGGTTTAATTATCATCTAAGAGAATAAAAGATAAGACATAAATGAACTAATAAGAAAACAAACAATCGGCTCTGGGTATCATGCAAAATTTCATCTCGAATGCTGCAGCTTGTTCACTACTTGATTGATATAGGGCATTTAGTCACCTGCGGACTGGGCACTGGGAAAGGCTCTGTAAAACCGGACCCTACTAAGGATAAATTTAAAATACAACCAAGGGAGAGAGTTCCCTTTACAAAGGGTTATGTCATTAGAATGAAAAAAGGCGTAAATAGTCACCCATAAAGCCTTCTCACAAAAGTCAAGACCTAAATTAGTGATTTAAGAACTTTATCGATAAGTAAGAAATCTGTTTTACGAGCTGGTCCAAGTATAGATTCAAGTTTCACGCTCTGTACATAATTTTTTTCGCCAAGGACAATTTAACACCATACATCCCGCTACGGTAATATAACAAAATAGATATATAGAAGTGAGAAAGTCGGTTTATATGAGCGATAAGAACCGTTTTTTTTTCCTTTTCATAATCACTTGTGAATGTTATCGAAGATGTACATTAATGATATTCGATAAATGTCTACTCATTTTCCCCTGATTTCAGCAATGCCTAGAAAAAACCACGTTTTTCCCCCTCATTGCTTTGAGTTGGGCGTATTCGATAATTACAAATTATTCGGTAACCGATAAGCAGAACACCAAGGGGTCCAAGCATATCGAAGAACTCGATACCTTGTATTTAATGGTCATGTTAACTAAAATCCCCCCCCCCCCAAAAATGACTTAGGCAGTTATCGAATGAGCATAACGTATTGCTTTCAACATGTGGATTTGACTATTTTCTAAACTTTTTTCCACTTTATGATATCTTTTCTCCTCCTCCTTCCTTCTTAATTTTTATAACTGTTGCTAAAAATATTAACACTAATATTCCTATTTCCAGTTTTTTATACTTAAGTTTTGTTATGTTAATTATCGGTGTTATTATTTTTTGTTGTGCAAGATTGTTTAGCATCATCATTTTTTGTTAACTTTAAAACATTTCAAAACTCCTTAATTCATGTTTACTTTTATTGAAAAAAAAAAAGAACAAAAACATCACGGCGTTTTAATGATAGTCAACATTTTCGTGAATAAAATCCTTATTCCATTTTACATTGCCAAGATAGTGTTGTAATATAGCAAGACCTCAACTTAATAGCAATGCAATAAATTGATTTGTATCAAAAATTATTGAAACTTAATTTTACAAATCAAACAACAACAACAAAAACAAAAAGTTGAGCAGCAGATCCCGCTTTATTTTAATATGTTTTATTACCATTTACTAAATCACATATTATTCGGTTCTTTATGTACAGGACGTTGGTGGCACAATGGATACCGGACCCGCCCTGAGATCCTGCAGAGACGCTTCTGTCGCGGGTTTCAGCCCCGCCATCGGCGCACTGGCCTGATGGAGGGCCTGAAATCCTGAGATCACGTTTTTATGAACAGGCTATATATTGCAAAACCAAATCAAACCTGTTGAATAACATGTGCTACTTTGATCTCTTTTATGTGCACGTGGTAACCGCAGGATTACTACCGTCAGCTGGAAGTCAACATAGCCATTATGCACGAGCTGCACTTCCGCAGACCTGTTTTGATTCCTGTTCTGCTGCTCAGGGAAGACAGACTGGTCAGGCATCAACGAGCTCCTAAAGATAATAATATGCAGGTTTGACTTCTGGCTGTTCTTTTACACACCTGCCAACTACTTCTGAATTTAATTATACCAAAATAAGGACCAAGTTACTGAAATGTTGAAATGAGATCGAATTTCTGAAATCCTGCCTTTTAAAAAATCAATCATTTTGGTCCGTATCTTCATAAAAAACTGATAATTGATTTTTGAGTAAGAAATGCATTTTGTTTAAAAGTCAGCTTTTGAATTATTTTTTTAACCCTCAACTATAATAATGTACTCACAAATTGTGCATTCCGAAAGAGCTTTTTATGACTAAAGCAATAAGATAGTCGTCTTTGCTTATATGATCACAACTACTGAAATGCTTAGCAAATTACTGAATTAAGTCCCAAAACTGTCAATCTCAATTATAAAAAGAAAACGGTGCTGATAGCAGTAGCAGTTGTAGTAGTGGTTGTAGTAGTAGTAGTATTAGTAGTATTAGTAGTAGTAGCAGTAGTAGTAGTAATAGTAGTAGTAGTAGTAGTAGTAGTAGTAGTAGTAGTAGTGTAGTAGTAGTAGTAGTAGTAGTAGTAGTAGTAGTAGTAGTA
>BLXT01007666.1:31149-41566 GCA_019648995.1 Plakobranchus ocellatus | reverse complement strand
TGGTAAGTGATCCACAACACACATAAACCATAAAATAACCGAGAGACGAAAAAACAGAAACAGTCACAAAAAGCCCACGTTCGCCGATATAATTTTCTTCAGACTGGTGGATGGCCCACACAAGATGCAAATTGCTTTTTTTTGAATATTTTATTCTGTCATGAACGTGGAACTGGCATTTTCTCAGCTTTGCAATAGAGAAAGCTGGATAGTGATAAAACAAGAAAACTGGATAAAGTTTTAATCCTAAGCTGAGAGAGCAAACAAAAGATAAAAACATCTCATCGTCTCAAGACCAATACATAAAGTTCAAACAAGAGCGAAAAAGGGAGAAAAAAAAATGGCGGAGACAAAGGAATTCAGATTTCTGACAAAACTGGATCAGATCGAGTTCTTGATATCAAAATAAAGTTTATATTTCATTCATGCAATGTGCAAAGACCTCAAGTAAGCCATGAGCAGATTTTTACACAGTGAAACCTGCATTGAAACCCCAGCCACAGATTGAGCCTCAGCTACAGGCAGCATGGTTGGTCTGCAAGCGTCTGCATGCTTCTACATTTGAGTTGAAGCAAACAACTATAGCATCAGAGACCCCTCCGTAAAAAAATGAGTCCTTTGTCAACAAATCCCTCCCCCTACAGACTTTTGAAACAAAATAAAGAAATATGTAAACATGCTAAACAGATTTTTTTCAAAAATTCTGTCATTATCTACAGTTCAAGTACAAACACTGCACAAATGTTTGCTTTGATAACTTCAATATTTTTCTGAATAAATATCCCACTGAGAAATTCCACACAAATGACTTATTTGTGTGTCTGTCAAAAGACTTATTTTTTTTGTTAAATGTTGCTCAATGGAGTTCACATGCTTCCAGATTTGAGTTAGACACAAAGGGGCAACATATTTCTAACTTTTATGTTTGGCAATCAGAGCAAATTAGTCACAAGTAGATGAAGATGGAAATTCTTTAAATTGATAATATTCATGCCTAGAGTGTTAAACCTGACAAGAGAAACGGTTGCGATCTAAGTCACTGGCAGCATCTGCACATTCCCAAAGTTTTACCCTGGTTTTTCTCTCAGTCCTCCGCGATTCTTACGGGGGCCTCCTCTCCCGTCACGGAAGTTCTCCTCAAATCTATGACAATATCGGCACATCATGTTCATTTACCATGCAGTATAAATAACATTGAAATACATCTGTAATTTTAGCCTTACTTTTCCGCGTGATGGAGAACAATGCACAAGGTAGAATGCTGTGCACCGTTTCCATTATGTTGTGGTTTGATGTCTTTCATTAATGAAGTTTCAAAGAAAAAAAAATGTAATATACTTTTTGCTGTTTTATTTTACAAGCAATTTATTTTTAGTTGCCATTAGCCTTTTTTCTGCTTTACATTCTCAAGTTGCTCTTGCATCCTCTGGATCCTATATATTTTTTTTTCTCGATGTTTAAAGTGCTTTTTGAATCGTGGTTTTGCCCTTCTTGATTTGTCTCACCTTTTGGATATTATCAAAATTTTGATGCAAGAAATCACAATTAATTGAACTCATCAAGGATGACTATCAAGCAGGTGTAAGAAAGTGCGTCTTGTCTAAAAAATCAGAAAGAAATGGCTCTTCTTAGGCACTTCAAAATGTGGGAAATGTCACAAACAATTTGCATGTGGCCATATGGGTTTTTTTTTTTATTTTTTTGCACCATGCAGAAAGAGAACCAAGTACAGCTACTATGCTCAATGCTATAAATCATTACCAGTTTTGGTTGTGAGAAAATCACATTTACCGCATCAAATTTTTAAATACATATGCCTTGAGACCAGACCTAATAAGTCATTTTAACCCTATCCATACATGTGGGGTAATTTTGTTACCCCCAAGGCTTGTTTTTAATTTTTTTTAAATACTTAAAATGGGAATTTTTCTTTTAGCTTTTAAGCATTCCTCAAAAATTCAAATTGACATATGGTTACATGAAAATGATTGACAGAAAATCAATATTGAACTGATCTGAGGTCATTTCCGAAACCCTACATTATTTTTTCCCATGTAAAGTATGGGGTGATTTTGTTAACCCCGACGAACGGATAGGTATATTACCAATTTTTTTACTATACAGTATTGGGGGACGCAGTTACCTTACACATATGGATAAGACTATATTGCTATTAAATTGTGGGGGCACTCAGTTACCCCCAATGTACAGATACGATAATACAACACCTAGTACGGATAAGGTTAAAACGAAATTGATGGCAACTAGGACCAGGCAGGAAATTGAATCTTGAGCTGGACTTTGGTCGTCCGAGTCCAGCAGGTATCTAACAATGGGAAATGACACAAAATGAGTCCAACTGCAATTCCATTTGAGTTGAGTGTAAATAATGAACGCAAAGCTAGAAGGGCAAAACTAGCTCTTTCTTCAATAAGTGAACTTTCTGTAGTCTTTCCATTTGTATAAAACAATGGGAATTTTTTACTTTCTTAATTAACATTTTCACTTTCTTATTAACTTAAAATAATTTGGATTTGAATTCAGTCATGTGGATTCACAACTACCCTCATTTTGTGGAACTACCACACAATTGTAAAGAAATTTCTTTACCTGTTGAAGGAGCCGCGGCCTCGGAATGAGCCTCCTCTGCCTCTAGCTCTCATGGGTGAAAATCCGCCTGGAGTGGGAAAAAAAAAAACCATAATTTACCATTCACTTCCTAAAAAGACTGATCCTTGTTAAAACAAAATTTTGTATGTTTTTTTAACTTATAATACATAACTGGAATGGATCATATGGATTCATAAGGTAAATATTATGTGGATCTTTTCTTATGATATTCCAGACTGCACATAATTACAAGTGGTAAGCCAACTATATATTGATCCATTTGAGATCTGCAAAGAAATTTTCGTTTTAATATGTGTGTGAGTGTCTGACAAAATCAGTTGCATGTTGAAGGTAAGCCAAACTGAGTTATGAAGCCCAAATATATGAAAAAATGGCTACCCCCCAAAAAATAGCACTTTCGTTTTTGTCTTGTTCTGCACCCATTATTCTACATTAAAAATCAGTTCTTAAGTTGAAAAAATTCTTCCAATATTTAATTAAGTTTTTTTTAAATATACATGGTAAATGGAATTTGTCACATTTTGGGAGAATTTATAATGCAATTATCTCAAAATCAATTTTCATAAATTTCGGATATAAAAATTCATCAAAAATCAGAAAATCAACATATTGAGGTAAAATAAGTTTTGAAGTACTTAGAAAATGCCACACTATGTGAAAACACATCAAACTCAATTTTGATATATACCTTCACCATGGACTGGTTTTTCTAAGACTCACTCACATATGAGGGTTTGCCAAAACGTGAGCTGTCATAGTTATGTGCGAAAGATTTTCTAGAAGCCTTATTTGAAAAAATTTAACTCTTCAATACATCAATTTTGCTTTTGTCAGTACAATGGCATAGGAAATACTGCTGTATGTTAAAAAAAAATCAGTTTTGGTTGCATCCTTGCTGTCTAAATTGACCAAATAAGTTTCCATCATACCTATGATGACAAAATCACCAAAAAAAGTGGTCACCCATCAACAAATAAAGCTCATTCACCACCAAAGGAAGAGACACAAACCAATTTTTTAACATGAATCTACTCCTTTATCACCTTTGCCTCTTTGCTAGCACATAACTTTTTGGTGGCAGGATTTTAAATTGCAAAAAAAAAAAAAAAAGTCACTGCACATTGCTGGACAACCATCAAAGCTCTTGTGACAAAATGGGATTATCAGCATATCAAATCCTGCAGAAGTAATTTGGTGACAGTAAGCGGCTATGCTTGTTGAATATTCACTATTGCCGACACAAGGATTTAGAATACTAAGTAATCAATGGAAATTATTGACAGCAAATGCAATAAAGGTAGACAGAGAATAACTTGAAAGTCTTAACTCATGGGCAATAGGTATTGGTAGCAACAACAACTTTGCAGTTGAGGTAGACCGAGAATAACTTGAAAGTCTTTACTCATGATGCCAATAGGAAATGGTTTCAGTAACAACTTTATAAGGTTAACTGAGAACAGGTTTAACGTGATGGAACATGATTGCCAAAGTCTGTTTCAGAAGAAAAGAAGCATCTATCCTCTAGAGACCAGCCACTCACCTCTCCCGCGTGGCTTGCTGTAGCTGTAATCCCCTGCTCCTCCTTGGATTGCCAGCCCCTGGTTAGTGTTTGAGCTGCCTCCGCCGCCGCCTCCTCCTCTTCCTCGCCCACCTCTCCCGCGGCCCCCTCCCCTCACAAACTGTGCACCTCTTCCTCCCGGCAGCGTCAATCTGTTCTTGATGTTTGACTTGCCAAGTCTCTGCTTCAAGTTCAGGTTGCCCTGTACACATACACATACATATATTTATAAAACATTCCTGATGCAATTTTAGTTTCCAACAAGCAAATCAATGGTCTCGGGCATAAACCCTGTAACTCCAGAGAGACTAATTTTATAAGAATAAAAAAAAATTGATTTTCTCAAACAAAACTAAAGGACTTAGAGGGTTTAATCATGCAAATGTTTAACACATTTTAATTGATTTCTGAATTATTATCTATTCATTAGTGATACTTTATAAAATGTTTTTTCCACCATTCAAAGCAAAATCACGTTAGCGGGAACTTCAGGAGTTAGAGGGTTTGTGCTTCGATATCATCAAAATGGATTTCAGATTTCTTGACCTTCCTCCAACTTACATCATCGTTGTTTTCAAAATCACTGAACACACCATAACATAAGTATAATACATGTATACATGAGTCACAACCTAAGTGATCAATCAAATGACAAATTTTGAATATTTTGGGTTAACAAAGCCCATGTCTGTCTCTATCCCAGTTCAGTGAAAAGATGATGGACTGTAGTAGGAGTTTAAAAAGACTACCTTAATTTTTTTTTTTTCAGTCAATAAAAAGTTTTGAAAAGGCTCTCATGGAAAAAACATCTTCAGCTACTTGAAACTAATTTGCTCTGATCGTCAAATATTAAAAAATATAAAAAATAAATAAAAAAAAAAAAATTCAAAAATGTGTTGCCCTTTTGCTGAAGTAACTGAACAATTTTTTTTTTCTCTTTCAGATTTTTCCAAGCAACTTTCAACCTCTCTAGATTTAATGGAAAAACCATTGCACCTCCAACTCCTAGTCCTATTGGGAAAAAAAAGCAAATGGCTGGACAAATATAAACATTTATAAATCAATCTAAGGCAGCTAAGCCTGTTTATGTTTAGCCAATAGTATCCCTTGATAATTGTGTTATAGCCCAGAAACTTTCCTAGGCAAAGTATGGAATCGAGTAAAAGGCTTTTGTACATAAGGATTACAATAAAAAAATACCTCTCCTGAAATTTCAAACAAAAAACTGATAATTATGTACATTTTCTAAGTTCTGATCCCTGAAATCATTCCTTAACTTACAAATAAAAGATCTACAAAAAAAATTGTGAACACAAACATTGAGACATAAGAACATTCTTTTTTTCAGGTTCAATGATAAATGACGATTTGGCGTGTCTTTCTGAGTCCTTAAACTCAACCATGATGATAATGCTCAATAAATACGTTATCCCCCACCCCCACCAGACTCACAAAATTAGTTCTTTGTAGCAATCATCTGACAGGGATATAGAGTAAATATCAGACAGGGTTGGACTAATCGGAAATCGTTTTTTTTTTTTTTTTTTGTGATTATCAAAAGTTTAATCATTTCTAAACATTTTAAAACCAATAAGTTCTTAAATTTATGGGCAAAATTCTAAAAAGTATTTCAGACAAACCCTGGACTGGAGGATTTTTTAACCTTAAAAATTGCTAATTTTTAATGCAATTTTCTCAAAACTTAAGAATTTTAAAGCTGTCTAGCTGATACCTTCGACAGGCATAATTTTGCACAGAAATGTACTAGAGCAAAAACTGAATGCCCTTTCAAAAAGAATCAAAATCTCACATATGACAAATACCTACAAAAGACTCATTTTGTTTGGTTGGGTCATACATTTTCAACAGATGATATAGTTAAGGGAACCTAGGCTCACAGAAAATATATATGAGGGTTTGCCAAAATGTGGGCTGTCATCATAGTTATAAGCGAACCATTTTCTAAAGTCCTATTTGAAAAAATTTAACTCATCAATACATAAATTTTGTATTTGTGAGTGTGATGGCATAAGAAGTACTGCTTTATGTTTAAAAAATCAGTTTTGAATGCATCCTTCTTGCGGTCTAAATTAACCCAATTAAGTTTCTAACATAGATGACAAAATCGCCAAAAACGTGGTCACCCATCAACAAATTAAGCTCATTCACAACCAAGTGAAGAGACATAGATCATTTTTTTTTACATACATTGATATATACTCCTGCTATCCAAATCTGCATGAAAATTATTTCACTGATATTCGATTAGGCTTTTCCCTTTTGTAACGGGAGAATCTTTTCTTCAAAATGCAGGAAAAAACGTGTCACAATTTTGGCGTCCACCTTTTGGCAATTGCTCATATATGCTGTGCCTTGGTGGACCATTGTAAATCCTCACATGTGTGAGAGATATTGCTAAAAACTTGAGTGCTGGAGGTTCTTTGCTTGAATCAAACAGTCCTGCCATCTTGCTTTTATATTTGGCATGTACAGAATGCTTTGTCTGTTCCTTGATTTTCCAACATAATGACTTTTACTACTCTTAGTTTTAGCTAGATGACTGCATGTAATGAAAGTTTAAAGTCTCGCTCTTAGAATTTGTTTTTCCCAGTCACCCAAAATAATCAATCTGAGCTTCAGTTGGTAAAAATTGGCAATAAGAGATACGATAGAATATTTGATATAAATTAAAAAAAAACCGCATGATTTGAAAAAAAGTCTTGTTGAGTATGATGTGGCAAATTACATTATCAAACCAAGATTGTTTCAACCGTCCTTAAGAAATTGGTTTAAAAGCCTCCAGTCCACAGTAAATGCATTCTTATAATTATTCTTACACTTCACATAATCCTCACCTTGTTGACAACTGCACCTCTGCCGCCACGCAAGCCTCCACCTCGAGACTGCTGTGACCCCATCATCATCTGCTGCTGCTGTTGGTACATCAGGCTTACTGCATTGCTACCTCCTCCTGACTGGTAGACTCCCGGCCGATTGGCCAGCTGCTGAGCCAGCCGCCGGTTGGCAGCTGAGACCTGCTGCTCGGCAGCCATGTTGGCTCGAATGTTCTGTACTGTCGGCACGATCGCAGAAAACCTTGAAGGAAGATGATTGGTTGAGAAAAGGCCCATGGTTGGGGATGGTTGTGAGTGGGGTAGAGACAGCAGGCAGCACCAGCATAGGATACTTCTGGCATATCTCCATCCCAAGTCATCTTTTGGGAAGCATGGATGACGAAATCAATTCGGAGAGTCAAAGATCTCGGCTTGAATGACATCGCCTCTTACAGACCAATCTCCTCTACCCCACATCACTCTCCATCCATTGGTTACCAGCCTTTAAATGGGGACTTTTAACCATTTTCAGCAGGCAGATCATTAAGAAGAACAATGCTCTTTTTTTTTTTTTTTTTTTGGTGCAATGTTCTGACACCGACTTAAATCCTTCAGGACTGGTAGTGTCACTTTTTGTTTTTGTGCGATATTCATCTTTTTTGTACCAGTTTTGTAAATTACATCTGTGTGCTCAACACACACTCTATCAAAACTGGTGACTCCTAATCTTCTGTGGTCTTTCCTCCATGCATATTCTAAACTCTTCATTTATTTTGCATACCCAAATTTTTTTGCTTGTTTTTCACACCAAAACGTTTTTGCTCATTGGTCATATTCATTCTCCAGGGCTTTGCCATGTTCATTATCAAATACATGTACTTTGCTCATTTCCATTCTCAAATGCTTTGCTCATTTTCATTCTCGAACGCTTTCCTCATTTTCATTCTCAACTCTTTGCATATTTTCAGTCTCAAATGCCTTGCTCATTTTCATTCTACAATGCTGTGCTCATTTTCATTCCCAATTTTCCGTTCTCATTTTTTCATGCTCAAATTGCAGTCTTGGATCCTGGACACTGCTGCATAAAAAGCTAAAATCTTTGGCCTATGACGCTGCTCCATCTACCCAAATCTCAAACTACTTTTCTTTCTCTCCAGTGGCTACTCAATTTCATGATTTATGACATTGCTCCTTTCAAAATAAATGACTGCTTTTCCACAGTCTCAAAGCCTTTTTGCAAGTGCCTTCTCAGTACATCAATCTTGTGACCATTCAATGAAATATTCCAAACTACGAAGAAGGCCTACAAACAAGCCTTGGCAGATCAATGCGATTGCTTGTGTACAAACAAAAGCTCTTAAATTTCATAATCTCTATTCATTTATGTCAATGGTGCTCACACTGTGACTGTGAGTCAGCGAACATCAATTTATCAATGATTATTCCATATTTTTTAGAACAGCACAGCCATGGTACATCAATGACACTCTTCCTAACAGTTATGCTCCCTCTTTTTTTTTTTTTAATCTCTTTTTAAAAAGGGATCAACTAATAATGATTCACTATCATTCTCACAGTAAGTGCACAAGCTATATTTTATGATTGCTCAACTTGGTCCTTCTTCTAAATAGCCAATAACTCAAAATTTCTATTTTTTTTTTCTTTACTACAATGGATTCTCAAGGCATCAATCTTGAAATCAATCAAATGATCGTACCTTGAACAGAGCAGGTCTACCATCTTTTTCTTCTCGCTTTTATAGTACAGCATTGTAAACTTATATATATTGGCTTTTCTTCAAGATGCTGTATCAGATTTAAATCTATCACATACCCTACAAATGAAATACAATACAAATGTAATGATGGTGCTAAACTTATATTAGTCATAAATTCAATTCACATGATGCTCTAGGACATCTGATTCTGAAGCCTAAACTTTACTATACAGCTGTCTGTCTACAAATACTAATAAAGTCTCAATTTACCTGTACAGTTGTCTACCTAAAAGCTCCCTTTCAAGTTTTATCGATAGGAAAAGTTTCTTTTATTCTAATCTAATTAATTCAAAAAATTATACAAGTATTTAAAAGGGTAGATCCTACCTAACTAAAACTAAACATAGACATATTTTATTCTTTTATCATTATTTTAAACAGAACAACATTCCAACTGATCAATGGTAAAATAAGTTATGAAACATAAATGACTTTTAAAGTTCTCTTTTCAAACTAAATTGTTCTTAAATATTGTATAACAAAAAAAAACAACAGCTTATGTGATTAGTTGAGAAACTTATTCCCTGAAAAAATGCCTGTACAGTCCATAGCAACAATTATTATTCCCTCTGGGGTTGGCTGAAAAGTTATTAAATTTCTTTCAAATTTAAATGTCACTTCAAATATCTTACTTTGCCAAAGCTTTGCCCAGATTTCAGGGGCATCTCTATGGATGGGATCCCTTTATTCTATTCACGTCTCTCAACTTATCTTGCTGTATTTCTAAGCCCCTTTTAACCTCAAATTATGCCGATATTTTGACTGAATCCAAGCAAGATCGGCTTAGAATACAAGTAGCATTGGCTCCCAAATTCCGAGCACATCTATATATGCATGGCTCTGGATTTTAGGTATTTTTATCCTTTCATCTCTGTCTAATTTTCTCAGACTACACGACGACAATACAATACATATATCTTTAGATCTCATAGATACATGTATATCAACCATAACATTTACTTTATACTGAACATGAAAAACTGAGCTTTCATTTCCAAACGCAACTCTATAGATCACTATGTATAGTGTAAAATAATTTTATTTATTTTTCACCTTCAACTAATCTTATTTTATCTTCTCTTCAGTATCTTCAAATTGCTTACAAAGATATTGTCATATACGCTGCATCTATGAAGAGGTTCATAAAAGCAAATAAGCCCAACATTCTGAATGTATCCATACAGATGAAACTGAACACTACTTTATGAAGACCTCGGCTTAAAGAAATATTCATTTTTTACTCTAAACCCTTATGACACCTATGGGCCTCTTCAACTCTCTTTAATAGTTACCATGCCAATGCTATACTGGTCTTTGAGGATCTAAATATAAATGCCTTAGCAAGTTAGCTCAACACTCACAGTGATGCTTTGCATATCAAAATGCTTACTACCTCAATGCCTTGACTTAAAAGCAAGACATGTTCTGAAAGTGCATCTTTGTGGATCACTCTGAGAAATGGGAACTGTGGTTTTTAAATCCATTTATGTCTCTCACCTTTTCTCTCAGAAATCCTTATTATGCAATATGCTTTCAATACAATTTTTTTCTCTCTTTACTTTTCTCAATGTATCTCCAGGCCTCTCCAAAATCCTTAAGCTATGCTTTCAATACAAC
>BLXT01007666.1:14435-30071 GCA_019648995.1 Plakobranchus ocellatus | reverse complement strand
TCAATACAACCATTTCTCTCAACTTTTCTCATTGTATCTCCAGGCCTCTCTAAAATCCTTATGCTATGCTTTCAATACAACCATTTCTCTCAACTTTTGTCAATGTTTCTACAGGCCTTTCCAAAATCCTTATGCTATGCTTTCAATACAACCATTTTTCTATCTCAACTTTTCTGAATGTATGATTTTTAAACTCTCTGAAATTTTATTATGCTAATCCTCTATTTCTCTCAAGTTTTCTCATTATTATATGTAGCTATAGGGCCCTCTTGACAAAATTCTCAATATGCCAACGCTTTCAATGTAACAATTTGTCTCTCTCAACTTTTCAATGTATCTCAAGGCCTTCCCAAATTTCTGCGTTCACTGAATACAAGTAAAAATTGTCCCAATAAATTGAACGCATCTCTAGGAATCTTTCTCAATAATGAGTTCTTTGACTTGCATTATATATTGATACATCTCTCTTAACTTTCTCACTAATCTTCAGGCTTTAATAAATCTTTAGCTATGATAATAGTAACCCTAACATTACAGTTTTATAAATGCATGATTTGTCTCAACAATCCAAGTGCATGTCTGATGATTATCCCAAGAATGGGGACTTTGACCTATTAAGAAATTTTTTCCCATTCGTCTTTCTCAACTTTTGCAAAAGTATCCCTAGGTCAATTTAAAATTCTTATCATGTCAATGCATTGACTTAGAAATAGAAGCAAAACTGATCCCAAATTCCAAGTGCATCGCTACAGAGCACTATAAATAGTGAAGACTTTAACTATTATTCATTCTCCTTTCTCTGCTTTTCTCACTAGAGCTTTAAGCCTCCTTAATTCTCTTACAAAGCCACTTGGTGGGCATTATTTCAAAAGATTGATATAAATTCCTTAGCCCAGCATTCCAAGTGCATCTCTATGGATCACTATATGAGGACTTTAGCTCATATTCATTCTAATATTAAACTATTCTCTTTCAAATCTCTTTTACTGCCATTCCATTAGCAGTACATGTGTCTGAGGGGCTCAACATCTGTGACTTTGCCCAACAATCCAAGTGCATCTCTATGGATCACTCTGGATAATATGGACTTTTACTCACATCTAAAATTATTTCTTCAATCTGATCTTTTCTAAATTAATCTTTATGCCTCTTCAAATCTCTTTTGTAGTGCCAACCTTTTATCTGAAAGGCTTGATATGAGCAAATTAGCCCAACATTCCAAGTGCATCTCTATGGATCACTCTGGACAATATAGACTTTTACTCACATCTAAACTTATTTCTTCAACCTGATCTTTTCCAAATTAATCTTTACGCCTCTTCAAATCACTTAGTGCCAAACTTTTATCTGAGAGGCTTGATATGAGCAAAATTAGCTCAACAATCCAAGTGCATCTCTATGGATCACTCTGGATAATGTGGACTTTTAGTTTTTCTTTTTACTGATAATCCTTTCTTCAATCTCATCTTTACGCCTCTTAAAATCTCTTACTACAGTGCCAAAGTTTTATCTGAAAGTGAAAGACTTGGTATGAGCAAAATTAGCCCAACAATCCAAGTGCATCTCTATGGATCACTCTGGATAATGTGGACTTTTCGCTTTTCTTTTTACTAAAAATCTTTCTTCAATCTCATCTTTATGTTTCTTAAAATCTCTCACATGGCCAAAATTTTATCTGAAAGGCTTTTTTATGAGCGAATTAGCCCAACAATCCAAGTGCATCTCTACGGATCACTCTGGATAATATGGACCTTTACTCACACCTCTTCTTCCATCTCCTCTTTTCTCACATCTTCAGACTTCATTATATCTTTTACTATGTCAATGCTGGTCTGAATAGAAGCAAGATAATTTTTAATATTCCACTTGCATCTTTATGAATCGCTCTCCATTCTGAGCACTTTGCTTTCTATGCATCTTTTGCGTATTTTCTTTTGGCGTGAATTTATCCTTCCGCATCTCCAACCAAATATTGATTCAATAATTCAACTGTAGTCAACTGCGAGGCTTAATATGAGCAAGAATCCACATGCATATCTACTGATCGTTCATTTTCTAAGTAATTTATTCTAAAGCTTCATGAATTTGCTTACTTTGTCAATCCATTGGCTGAGTACAAATTTATAAACAAGATGTATTCCAATATTCCAAGTGCATCTCTGTGGATCACTCTGAATATTGGGACTTATGAGGGAATTTATTCATCCATTCATCTCCACCTGTCTTCAATTTATCCTCAGGCCTCTTCAAATTTTTTTTCCCCATTGCCAATGCTTTGATTTAATACAAGCAAGGCATCTCTCAATATTCAAAATGCATCTCTGTGGATCATCATGGACATTTGATACTTTGAATTTGAATTTTTATGCGTTCTTCATTTTCAACTCGTCTTCCACTTTCAACATCTTCAGACCTCTTCAAATCTCTCAAAATGCCAATGATTTACCTCTATCTGAGAGGCTAAAAAAATGGGCGACTTTGCCAACATTCTAAGTGCATATCTACAGATCACTGGATGTCAGAAATTTTGCTCTACACCCCTTTCTTTATCTCAACTTTTCTCACTGCCTCTCTAAAAAATTTCTTACCATGCCAATGCCTTCAGTAAATAATACAATTATAAGCAAAATGTGTCCCACTACTCCAAATGCATCTCTGTGGATCATTCTAGAGAACAGGGACTTTCGCATGTATCCATTCACCTCTCAAAACTCTCTAAGAGAATCCGTAAGCTTCTTTAACAGTGCCAAAGTTTGACTTGCAAGCAAGTGTATGTCCTAATATTCCAAGTGCATCTCTGTGGATCACTCTGGAAGACTGCGACTTTTTTGCTATGTCTTATAGCTAATTTGAGCCTCTTAATAGGTGCAAAATAGATGCTCTGACATAAAACAAGGAAGAGTAATGGTTTCAATACATCTGTATAGATCTCTGTTGATTTAAGAGACTTTACCGATCAAATTCCTTTTTTTCCTCACTGATGCATCAAAACAAATCACTGAGGATAACAATTGGTTGATCATCCGTTCATCTCACTCATCTTTCTCATTTATCTTTAGAAATCTCCGAATCTGTCTCTGTGCCAATGCTAAAATCTTCTCATCTGTAAAGCCATTATGAGCAAGAGCTACACTGCACCCAAAATTCAAAATGTATCTCTATAAATCTGCTTCCTTAATTCTCTCAACTTTACCCTATATATCTTTCGGCCTCTTCAAACGAATCTTTTGGTCGGTCAATGCTACCACTCATAATCTAATAGAATCTGTATGGTTAAGTCTTATTCCAGTATTTCATGTATATTCTAAAGACTTTCCCTCCTATTCCTAAAATCTCTCACATATAAAACTTATAATCAGTATTAGATTTGAGGCTTTTCAAACTCATTAGTTCATCTAAATAATGATTAGTTTTGTCCATTCACCAAAGAAAAGAAGAGTGATAAAGAGAAGAAAGAGAGAAAAAGATAAAGATAAATAGATTAGAGATGGTGGTGAAGAAAAGAAAATCTTTTTATAAATTTACCCTGACCTAGGTTTTTAAAATATATATAATAAAATTTGACAAAGAAAAAAAGATTGACTCTATTTTCATTAATGATTCACAAAACTCATTATTTTCAAAATTTAGGAGGAAATGTAAGTTAATTCAGTCTTTACTAAATTTAATTATTTTTTTCCAATGCTTGACAAAAATACTTTGTAAGTGGACACATGCATATATTTTAGCACCTGTAATCTAATTAAAAGCTATTAGAAGATGCCGAGACCAGCTAGAGATTAAAGTAAACTTTTTTGAAACGTTTGCCCATTTTGTCTACATCTCGACGGTCCACTCACAATTGTCCAAAGTCAGCTTACACATTCTAACTAAGAATCATATTCTGTACTGTGGGCCATTTTCTTCTGCAGAAAGCATTTGTCCCAAAGTTGTGATACCCTTTGCTCCTTCCAAAGTTTTATGAAGTATATATGTATTTCCAAATGTCCAAACTTTTAAAATCTTCACAAGCACTTTTATGAATCGATGATAGATAACCACCAATGTTCTTCAAATTAAGCTTAGGTTACAAAAGAGCTTACAGAAACAGTTTCTTTCTTTTCCTTTAGTTAAATCAACAGCTGCACATGTGCCTCAGTTTACTTCTAATGTCGTCATTCGGCATCAGGAAAACACTGTCCAAAGATTTTGCTGCAGCTGTAACTTTCCGAAGACAGTAATTTGCTTTTGGGCTTATGATTTACATAATACCACCTTTCAAACTATCAAGCAATATTATTTATCACAGTTCTCCATCATTGCTCAAGCTAATTTTTCAATTAATTGCCACCAGCAGTTAATAACAAGCTCAAAAAACTCTGTTAAATCCATGAAGAATTACACTGGGTATGACCAGTCCATAAGGTCATCCCCCACATTTTATCAAGGGGTCAATCTTGCTTTCAGTGCCTGGATTTGAAAAATGTCTCCTCAACAAGTCTTCAGGATTTGATAGAATTCTCTCAATCCTTTGACACCAGATTGCATGCAGTATATTTTAAATCCAGGTACATCCATCATTTGTATTGAAAAAGTTTTCACGCTACTGTGCAACACTGCATTGCTGGTGTACAGTTTACCTTGAATTCCAAAATCACATCAGCCACAAATGTTCATGAATTTTGTCAACACTTTTATCACAATGGATGCAGATCAAAGTCGGTCAATACTTTCAAGTGTCTCTTCACATTATATACCATAAAATACTGAATATATTTCACTGATGACCCTGTCTTTTACTTTAATCCAAAGCATCACACAGCACAACTTCTAACAATCCAATGTTCTGATTCACAGATCTCTGTAACTACACTGCAAAGGCTTTTGTTTTCCATGAATAGTCCAAAAGTTTTTAGTATATATTAAAATTAATATAAGTAGCTATGAGTGGAGAATGTAAAGCAAAAACTTGTCACATTTTGAGGTTTCTGTTGTGTCACCTTATTGGGTCTTCCAAAAATTGCAAGCATGAAACTGTTCTGAAGTCAGGACGGTGGTAGACATTTTAAGTATGGTGGTAGACAATTTAAATACAAGTTTTTTCTACACCGAAATGGCACACTATTTGTCATCATATCATTATGCTTGAGTGTCCACATCATACTATCTCTTATTCAGTCCATTTTAAATCAAAACTAAGCATGGTCTCAGCATCAACGAACTTATTTAAATTCCTGTCTTATTATTTTGTGTTGTTACACTTTCTAAACCTGAGATTTTTTTCTTCTTTTTAACTGGGAAAATGGGCAAGACCACTTCAAACAACCATGCAATTTTCTTTTAAGTATTACAGTTTAAATTTTACTGTTAAGACCATAACTTGAATCTAAACATCAAAGAAAATTTATTGTTAGCTTACCAATTTTTTTTTTATTACCATTAAAAAATTATTGGCGTTTACGCCTTTTTAGTATATACAAAAGTAATATTATTATGCTGCACCCAACTCTTGCCTCTCGCCTATCTATTCATGTGTTGTTTTTTTTTAATCAATGCCACTATGTCTTTTTTAAAAATCCTATCAGAACTTAAGAGACATTGAATTGGCCTGTGGGACTAAACTATCTCCCACATCATCAGGTCTAACCATGCTAAAACTACTACTATCGCTACAATACCTGTAAGAAGCCCCTATCTTCTATCAATGCTCCAAATCTGCTTTTTACCTCCATGTCTTTTCTCTCTTGTGTTTGTTTCAGCATTTCTCTGCTATTAAAGATTTGCATCTCAGCCTTCTCTAAACTCCAGTTCTCTTCCTGTACCTGGTATTACTGTTCATTCATTTTTGTTAGAATTCTTTAAAACTCCACTCTTCCTCTTTGTTATTCCAAACCAATACGTGCACTTTGGCAGTTAGCATTCCACACCACTTAGAGATTGTGACTTTTTTGCATCTCAGGCTTGATCCAGATCCAGCTCCCTTTAGCTGAGTAAATCCTCATTATGTCTTTACTTCCACTCCATTCCTTTTTGCTCCTCAGACGTATTTCTGACTAGCACTCCTTGCATCTTATATGCTTGTTCAGGCCTTTTCACCACCATAGTGATGATTTATTGGCATCTTTATAACCATTCTTCAAACCTTTTCTGTCATCAGCCTGGTCAATGGTCTCTTCTCAAATACTGGCTTATTTTACAATCTGTCTCACCTCAACCACCAGGGTCAGGAGTCATCAACCCCACAATTTCAAAACTCCTACCTTCACCTTTCTCTCCTGGCCTGGTTTTGCCAATCCACATCATCTTCTCAATTCGAAATTCCATCTCACTTGTTTGTAAAAGCATGATCTCAAAACATGCCTTCCAAAATTTCCTTTCAAACTGATAATTTCAATAACATGTATGGTTTTGGAGGCTTTTTGTGTTTAACAATTCAAGCAAAAGCCTTTTAAAAAAAAAAAAAAAAAAGATCTAAAATGTCAAGCTTTGAAATCCAAAGACTTTCCTCTGAAAGCCACCTTATTGGATCTATTATTTGCAAGTGAAGCAAAATTATTGCTTTTTGTAACTGGTACATCATGCGCCCATTACCTATCACTCAGTGACATCCGTGTTGTGCTTTTCAGCACAATTTTGGTGGGGACTGTAGTCATGATGCTTGTTGCTGAAGCTGAAAAAAAAAAAAATGAAATTGACTCTCATTATTATTTAATATTAGACTACAGTGCATTAACAACAACAATTAAAAAAAAAAATTGTTCATTTGGTTTAAAGCTAAAGCTAACAAAAAAGGTGAGAGTAGAAGAAATGTTTATAATGATAAAACTTGTGAGTTAGATCAAATCAATTGCATGACATTTAATGAGTTTTTATGAGGGACAGTTATGAAGGGAAAAAAAAAAAAAAAAAAAAAAAAACCTATGTCTCTTTCCTTGTTTGGCTGAAAGACATGCCATTTTAAATATCTCACTTTTCCTTGAATATTTTGTAAGTCAGTAAAAACACATGTATCATAGTGACAAGTACAAAAAGTAAATCCATAATAACTTGTAACCCATTTTCTCTGGTTACCTTATATTTAATTTTTTTTTTAAGTTTTAGAGTGAATGTGATAAAACAGATTTATTTTTTAATATCTTTGATATACAAGGCTGTGGCAAAACATCCATCATGATTTTGTCTAACGTTATACCACAGAGGATTGAAAATATGCCAAGCAATTAACCATTTGAAAGTATGATCCCATCATTTTCTTTGCCTTTCAGAATAATATCTAGGAAGCTAATAATTTTTGTATTTATTTGTAGAGAAATTTTACACATATATGGTTTTATTTTGCTCTTATTAGTCTTAAAGTAGTTAATTTTGTCTTTGTATCACAAGCAACAGTTATGAAGCAGACTATTTTCATTTGAATAGTCCCACCCAAAAAAAATGAGAAAGCATAATGGCTTGGGCTAAATGGAGGTCACGGAACATGTCTGTAACTCTTAGGAAGGCGAATAAATTTGGATTTTTTTTCAAATTAAAAGGTGTTATACAAAAATTCACATAACTTTTTAAGTTTTTTTTAATTTTTCAACATAAAACTACAAAACATGCACCAATTGATAGGAAATTTGAATACAGATTCATATGAAATAAAAATTCATGCCACCATCCTTTTTGCTTTTTATATTCGTTTTTGTGTTTGTCAGTGTGTTACTCCATGGTTCTGGTAGTGGAGGCGATGCCATAGCTTTTTCCGGTTGTTCAGCGTGTGCAATATTGTATACAGGAGGGACTGTTTAAACTAGGGGTAGTGCATAGTCGCGATAGCCTCTAGGAGCCTATATAGACCACCGCGACAAAAGTCGCGACGACCTTGGTGAGAGTTAACGACAAAAACTGATACTTTCAAATTTCTTGACTTTTACTGAAGAAATCATTTAGTCCTATCATTACAAAGAGCAGAGTCACAGCTTTTCGCCACAAATACCAATCTTTATAAATGTGTTCAAGACAGGTGTAGCATAACTTTTATTTTTTTTTAATGGAAAATTGATTAAATTTTATTTTAAATAACTCTTTTCTTAGAGAAGTTTTTTTTCCACAAATTTAAAAACTCTTTTCAGCGATGGGCACATTTGGAAGTCTTGCCAAACTGCCCTAATTTTGTCAATATTACTATACCAGGAAAATCACTTTGTGTGCATAATCAGAAATCTTTCCAAGTAGTTTGTTTATAAGACTCTTGATCTACAGCCCTAGATCTAGAACTTGGAAGAAATCCATTTGCCCATAATTGGAAAAATTTTTCAATTGTGAAAGAAATTACTATCTGATATGAATATTTGGAATCTAAGTTGGTCAGTTGGATGTTTAATGAGTAATCGGCAAATTTTCACTATTACACCAGATATCTGACAAAATAAAGGCACGGAATGCTGCTTTAAGCCTCTGTAGCAAAAGAACACATTGAAAGTAAAATACCTCAACTTTAAAATTAAATATCTCCTGTCTGTTTGCGCCAAATGAGGGTGCCACGTTCCTTGAAAATATGTAAGAAGCATTGAACCTAAAACCCATAGTGATTGTGATGTTTCAGTAAAAAAAAAAAGGCTGACCTTATTTTTCCAAGCGCTCGGATAAATAGAGTCCAACCTTATTTTTCCGAACGCTTTATTTTATAGTGAAAGAGAGAGTTCAGTAAGAAAGATTGACTGAGGGGTGTGAGTCAAGAGGGATCCGCCTACAGATAGACTGAGCTAAGATCATCAATTTTAATACTGTCTGCTAAAACAGTCACCGACTTTTAAGGAAAGTAACAAGAAGAAAAAAAAACAACAGATAAGCACACAAGATAATTTATTTGTCGAATGATGATGGCAGTAAAAAACACATGGAATATTTATGTTAGGAAGAGGCTAGCCGTACTTAATGACGTCGAGACAGTAAGGCTAGCCGTACTTAAATATTTTGATGGCCGCTTATTTCCAATCTGATTTTGATGAAATAAAGGTTAATGAAGAGCTGATATTTTGTCGGGAATTTGTTGGGAATAAACTGACAGAGCGTAACGGAAATGTCAGTAGCACCCGGTGGTACAGGAGAAAAGTGCAGGCCTTCAATGTGACTGAGGTAGACTCTTGTCTTTCGGTATTAAACTGTAATGGGCTAGTTTGATTGTAGGTGGGAAAGAATGAAGGAAGGGAAGACTTTCAAACCATACTTCATGACAAAACTCATACCATGCGGAAGTTGGCCTCTCAAATTTCTGGTCTGATTCTGATGAAAGAAGTTGAATAACAGAGTATGATAAATCAAGAGAGCTTACTGCCGTGGCTGACCTCGGCAAACTCCTCTTCGCTCGCTACAACTGGCCACAAGATGGCGGTGATGCTTTTTGTGCCGAAAAACCGCCAGTTGCAGGGTGGGCGAAAGGAGGGCAGGGCAGTGGGCGGGCAGTCTGCACATGCATAAATTTATTAGCAACATAAAGATGGCTAGGCAATATTATTGCTTACTTAGCAGTTCCCAATTTGATCTATGGACACGAAAATTATTTATATATTACGTATCCGATACGATATCAATATTATTTTATCGATTTTTTTGTTTTGTTTTACTTTAATAAAGTTGGTTTTAAGGGCTTCCCATATGTGAAACATTTACATTTTCCACCTTGCAATAATTATTTACAGCTGTTAGTCTTGGACACATATTATCATATATCCTCTCCCTCTCTCTGATTTTGCTCGACACTCCCGTTCCTCAAAAACTTAATGACATCTTGTATCTGCAATATATATGAAAAAATTGACTTTGTAATTATTTTATTATTATTGTTATTATTATTATACACATAAACATAAGGAATTCCCGATTTTTATCTAATTTATTCTTTCTACCTATCTATCCATTTATCTATGTATCTATCTATTTGTCTGTCTGTCTGTCTGTCTGTCTTTCTATCTATCTATTTATCCATCTATTTTTTTTTATACTTTCCTACACGTTTTAAATTTTTCACAATACCCATTCATATGGTTGCCCTGTTGCTTGTATTTTTAAAAACTTTTCACTGCTACTGCTACTTACACCGCTTCGCAGCTGCCGTTATTGATGGTATTGCTGCTGTTGCTGCTGCTACTACTGCTACCACTACTAGTTCTATTATCCAGCATTGAACCGACAACTTTTACTATAGATTGCTGTTGCTTTTAGTTTCACAAATGTTTTTACTTAACATGTACCAGGAAATGTTAGCGTTGTGAATATATTTTCGGATCTCTGTTTCTCTCAGATAACTACTTTGATAATCTTATCAAACAATTTGTTGAATGCAGAGGATGCAGGAATTCTAAGAATGAACGTAAAATTACTGACTAGGAGCAAACTGAATAATTACTACAATTTCACTAAGAGAGCGAAAATGGGTCAAAGATTTATAATTAGACTTATTCCTTGCCCCTTTTATTCGCTTTCACCATCCACACTGCCATTGTCGAGTTGATGGAAACAAAAGATCATTGATCAATAGATCTATATTTCGTTTACTCGGCAAGCTCTATTATGCCATGCTGTTAACAAATTTATTTCATTAACATTAAAATAGCATTATAATAATTGTGAAATGCTATATTGTCCCCTTTATGTTTCCTGATTGTAAATCCAACAACACAGCATGTGCGTACCATTTTGAAAATTAAATAATATATTTTACAACTCATGCTTGGCTGAGTGAACAGTGAAAGCTAACGGCTTGAGTACGGGTACCAGAACTTCCTGCCATGCATCTTGCCCTCCTTTTGAAAGCCCGCTGCCGTTCTATAACGCATAGAATTATCGCCCACTAAGCGCTCTAGATTTATCGTACTCTGTTAGTTGAATGGATAGTTTTATCCTTAAAACAACTGTCAGCTATCTGGAAATGATACAGTATCTTTCAATAGTGACTGGAATAGAACTCAAATAGAATATATGACATAGGGGGCTCACCTCCAACAAGGCGAAAGGAGGGCAGGGCAGTGGGCAGGCAGTGCACCTATTTTATTCATCTGGATATCAAATTTTCTGAAAATTGAGGATTTCTGTATCTACTCTGAGCTTTTTCTCAGTAGACACCCCAAACCAGAATTTATTTTAAAGATGCCAAGAAAGCATTATTATTATTATTAAAAAAAAAAAGCCCAGTGAGCTGAGAATTTTGGCTTAATTTTTTTTTATAATGTGAGAAAGTTATGATTTTTCAAAGTTCCTCAATTTTGGTCACGCTTTACAAAATATTATTTAAAATGATTCATGCGTTGCAAAACTAAGGATGGACGTCTTTAAAACACATGAAGCACAGGCTACAAATGAAAAGTAACTAAAATGGAACATCTATCACGTGCAGAGACAGAGGTTTGAGCATTTGCATACCTCTTTCTTTGCCTCAGCTTGGTTTTATGCCACAGACCGGATGTGACCTTTCATAATTCTAGGGTAAACGTGAGTTTTCGGTCAATAAGTACCGCTAGCCTGGAAATTCAACCGTACTTAAGCATATGTAGACTCATGAGCGCGGCCGTCCTTAAGTACGGCTAGCCACTTCGTTTATGTTATGGGGACTTGTATTTCTAATCTACATCTATCTTCATCAGCTACCAATGAAATGAGAAGCCGCGGGCATAATAATTAATAATATTGTTATCCTTGTATGACATCTTGTATCTGCAATATGAAAAAATTGACTTTGTAACCTTTTTCGGCCATGTTATGCGAAGAGAAAAGTTAGAGAATCTTGTAACAACAGGAATGTTGGAAGGAAAACGCAGTAGGGGAAAACAACGAGAAAAGCTCATTGAAGGCCTGACAGACTGGCTGAAGGCAGGGAAATCGTTGGAAGCAATAGAAGCGACAAAGGACAGGAAAAAGTGGAGGACCATGATCGCCAACGCTGTAAAGCAAGGCACCTGATGATGATCCTTGTGTGAAAAGTAGCACAATTACATTACAACTTAGCCAACAACCTCGTCATTTTGTCAGTAACTTGTGAAGGCAGAATAAAAACAACAGCACTGGCACACTCGTAGTCATACTCATAATATACTCAGCTCATGAAGTTAGATCGCCTTAGACTAGAGTTATCAATGCCCGAGAGTTTGGGGAAATCGTCACTTTGTTAAAAAAAAATACCCAATAATCTGGGTGTAGATCTAGATCTTGTGCTGAGATAGATCCAGCGACTTCTAAGAGCACTTCTTACTTTACCCGTTCGGATAAGGCCCAATTAAAGATATCTAGATCTAGACCTAGATTTATAGGCACTTTTTCGTTTGTTCCCACCTAGACTTTTTATATAGGCCTAGATTCTAGCTATATTATTCGATCTGGCTCTATCTTCGTAATCCATCGACGAAATGAAGAGGTCGCAGGCCAAGTTGTAATTGAAATAGTATTATTTTCACACAAAATCTACAAAATTTGACACTTTTTCCGTTTGCTCCTATCGGATAACACAGAGCTAGATCGAATGATATAGCTAGAATCTAGGCCTAGGCCTATATAAAAAGTCGGGGTGGGAACAAACGAAAAAGCGCCGATTTAGAATCTATATCTAGATCTAGATCTACCTTCATTATTTACATTTCTACTCAACCAAATGAAGGAGGTCCTTGTGCCCTACCTTTATCTGCTACCGACGAAATGTGGGGGTTATCTTACACCCGCACCTGACTGGAATCTTGGATCAAGAAGAAATCTAGGCACTGGTGGAGCACTACGGTCCCTACTTTGTCTACCTGAGGAAGTCGGCCATTTCGATTATTTGACGTCAGTGGGTGGGCAACAAGTGTTATCAGTGTCTAGATCTAGATCTAGATTTAATATCTAGATCTAAAATGTTGCCTCTTCATTTCGTTTGTAGCTGATGGTATGAGAATAATTTTTTTTTCTCATTTCCATAGAAATAGAGCCAGCCGTTTAAAAAACATTATAAAAAAACATATCGAAGTAGCAGTACTTTGTACACCCATCGGCGTTAAATAATCGAAATGGCATCCACTTTAGGAGGAAAACTGATAGGGACCGCAGTCCTCCACCAGTGCCGAAATCTAGATCTAGAATCTAGATTAGATCTGATCTTTAGACAATAGATTTGTAAACTGTTTCTAAAACGAATGAATCACCCATACTAGATCTAGATCTAGATCTAGGCCTACATAGAATACCTGATAAAACACCGGCACCAGCATAGAATCTTAGATCTAGATCTGGTGAACTATAGATATAATGAAACCCCTATTGATTAAGTGATAATTAAATTTGCGTGTTCTTTCGCCTCACCTGTTTCTTATTGTGGAAAAAGTGCACAGTAAAATATGTAAAAACTTAAAAGCGTCAGAACAACGTCTTTCACTTTTCTTGCAAACAACAACGCTGTAGAAGATGGGTAAGAACGACATGCCAGATTTTTGGTTCAGTCATAAAAATGTCCATGGGTTTTAGAACTCTAAAATATAAATTTTAGACAGGTGATTCTATAATAATTATTTTATTCTGTTTTTAGAAATTTGATAGAATGTTTAAGTTTATATAATTCAGGTGTATCACAACACATTAAATAATGTATTGATCCAGATTATAAAAAAACATGCACCTTGGCATTAATTTGTTACACTTTCATTGTTTGTTTTTCCGGTTTTCTCTAAAGAACTGTAACTGACATTGACATAGTACATTTTGTCGAAGCCTAAGTTGTTTTTCCTGGACTTTTTCCTCTCGCTCGTCATGAATTTATTTTCCTTGACTCTCTCTCTCTCTCTCTCTCTCTCTCTCTCTCTCTCTCTCTCTCTCTCTCTTTTCTGTGCAGTATGATATAATAAGAATAAAATACTGGCATGAAAGATTTTTACAAACACTTTTTTTGTTCAATTCTCGACATTTCAAACATGTGAAGAGGAGATTATTGTAACTCCAAATGAGGTCTGACAAAAGCTTAGGTTAATTTATCCTTGAGGGTAAAAGCTCTCTTAATGATTATAATCATTTAATTTGCTTTGTTTATTACCTTCTAGATTTACGGTTCAAGAGTCATATTTCTATCGTATGCTATCCTAGGACTTTTTCCTTTTCACACACATTGACTGATTATACCTTAATGCCATTTACCACTATTCATTCATAAAAAGGATTCTGTTTGCCATTATGCATGACCTTACATTTCGATATCTTAAAGCTTTTATTCAACAAACAGATCATGTAATGTCTCTAAATCTTTTTGAATCGCATCATTGTTTACCGCCGTGTTATAATTTTCATATCATCTGCAAATACTTTACATATGGTGCCAATTTTATCTGACAAGTTATTAATAAAGACTGTAAATAGAGTAAGATCCAAGAATGTTACTTTGTGGAATACTGCCAAGCACCACATTTGCAACTAACCCACAAGGCAGTGTGAATCATGGATGGCCGTGGTCCTATTAAGGATCTTCCACCCTTTGCAGGTCTTATTTTTAGTCCTACTGAGTCGCACTACTTTCCTTATCAATATGAAATTGATGGGGACAAACGGTTTAGAAGCCGATTTTCTGACGGATGCAGTTTAACGTCATATTGAGCTATAGAATGTCACCCACATACTTCATGTGAACGATCTCGTAAAAAAAATGTTTTTTTTTTTTTTTAATCCACTTAAAGATACCAGTCGGCATGTGGAGAACAATCAAATGCTCTGTTAAAATCAAGATAAACAATATCGATTGATAGTTTGTCGACCAATAGTGCAATGAGGTCTTCCATTAATTTTAATAAAGTTCTCGATGAACTTTTTTTTTTCATTTTTGGTTTGTTTTGGTTTGTTTACTGAAAACACTGGTATTCCGCATATAATGTATCGCTTGTGAAACGATCTAATGGTATCCCTTATGACAGATTCCAGTTTATTGCTTGCTATAGGCTACATTTCAGCTTACTGGCCTATTGTTAGAAGAATTCGATTTTTTACTTTTTTTTTTTTTTTTTTTTAAATTTCAGAGTTACTTCATCATTTGTCCAGTCTCGTGGGATGCAATTACTTCCTAGTGACAATATACTGAAAACATGACATGATTGCTTATATAATTCTGTGGTAACTTTTCTGGAGTACTCTAGATTTTATCCGGTCCCTGGGCTTGCGCCAAACACCTTTTTTTTTATATCAGTTGTTATTTATGCACATTCTCTTCGCTTTAGAGATTTACCATTATAAAGTAGACCTAATGCCTCTTTTAGGGTTTTTAAATATAATATGACATAACCTGATACTTGACATTCCGCTTTTTTTTAAACCATGTTTCCTCTTTGATACAATTTCTGAGTGCATAATTTTAATTTTAGTTTCACTATCCATGTCACATATTCATTCGTTTTGTTAAAGAACCATTCACATTTGAATGAATAATGTTGCATGCATTCATCCATATTTGTAGAATTCGCAAAGCAAACTATTATCTACACCCTCTAGACTCCTATTTATATTTATGCTATGTTAAAAATGGGACTTGAGTCACTCATCTTTTCCATTCTTTCCTTACTCATAGGGCACGGCTCAGATTCTACACTTTAGCTAGGGAAAATTCGACGAAGGTTGTGTGTCGATGAAGGTTGTTGTTGTTGTTGTTGTTGTTGTTGTTGTTGTTGTTGTTGTTGT
>BLXT01007665.1:143756-157401 GCA_019648995.1 Plakobranchus ocellatus | reverse complement strand
GAGGAAGAGAACAATAATGAGGTGAGGGAGAGCAAAAGAAAAAGAGAGAGCAAGAGAGACAGGGAAATGGAGTGGGGGCAAGAGAATCAGGAGATAAGAGAAAGCAAGAGTAGAGGGGGGGTGGGGGGGAGGCAAGAAAAAGAACAAGAGAATGAAAGAAAAAGAGGAAGCAAGAGAAACAGAGAAAAAAGGCTAGAGAATTAGTTTTGTACCTGACGATGATCTTACATAGAGATCATAGCAATGTTGTTTTTATGTAACATCGACAGAGGTTTCAATTTACATTTAGACAATGTGCAAAAATGTAACATCAATGAAAGTTTCAATATCAATCTTACATTGAGACAATGTGTATAAATGTAACATTAATAGAAGTTTCATAAGTTTACACTTTGGGTGTGTACGAGTAAATCCAAAGAAGTTTCAGTATTACATCTAGACAATGTGTAGTAATGGAACATTAGTAAAGTAAGTATGGACATGATTCTGATACATCTATCTAAATCAATCTGGGCTGCCTGGGTTTTCTCCCCCTCACAGGCCATCGGTAATGCCAAGACCACAAGAAACGACAACAGCAGTCGCTTCGGCAAGTACATTGAGCTGAGGTTCAGCAAGCAGCATTCAATCCTGGGGGCGCACATGAGGACGTACTTGCTGGAAAAGTCAAGGTGAGACTAAAATGGGTACTTGACAGAGTTGTAGCGCATGGAAGGATAGCACAGAGAGAGAGAGAGAGTGAGTAGGTGGATGAATGACATTGGATGGGAGGTGGGGAGTATGAGAGTAAAGATGAAAAGTTTTGGCCATTGATCTCATAGCTGATGAAGATGAAAAGCTTTGCCCTTTGACCCCATGATCCCATAGCTGATGAAGATGAAAAGCTTTGCTCTTTGACCCCATGATCCCACAGCTGATAAAGATGAAAAGCTTTGCCCTTTGACCCCATGATCCCATAGCTGATGAAGATGAAAAGCTTTGCCCTTTGACTCCATGATCCCATGGCTGATGAAGATGATAAGCTTTGCCCTTTGACCCCATGACTCCATAGCTGATGAAGATGAAAGCTTTGCCCATTGACCCCATGATCCCACAGCTGATAAAGATGAAAAGCTTTGCCCCTTGACCCAATGATCCCATAGCTGATGAAGATGAAAAGCTTTGCCCCTTGACCCCATGACCTCTTGGCTGATGAAGGCCAAAAGCTTGAGAACTCTGAAGTGGACAATATGAACATATGAGTAAACTCCACAAGAAAAGTTGGGGATCACCTTTAAGTGCGTTTGTGCTTTTGTGTGTGTGTGGGGGGAGGGGAGAGGGGGGTGAAGGGGCAGATTTATGCAGGAAAGAAATATAGAAATGAATTTTTTTTTTACTTTTTTGAATAAAATCAAGCATTACTCAAAATAAATTCCAAGGAAGAATTTTGTGGCCTACAAATGTCCTAAGATCTTTTTGAAAAACTCTGAGAAGGCATCACATTTCCCTACTTATATCTGCAATAATTTTGATTCTGTCCTGGAAAAAACCAACCCTTATTTTTACTTACAATAAGTTACATGTTTACAAAACAGAATAAAGATACATGTTGAAATTTGAATGCGGAGATATTTGTAAAACTGTGAGAGATGAATAGAATCGTGTAGATTTGCAATCCAATATGTTTGTAGAACATCAAGATGAGACGGACAGAAGCAGCCATTTACATTTGCTTGTATTGTGAGGCTCTGCCCTGAGAGCTCCACTCACTTGGTTCTAGAAGCGCTAGATTTGCCATAACTCTGTGCATTGGACTGCAGCATGTTTACAGCTGTCTTAAGTTCGTACTTACATCTGATAAGCGACGAGGAGCTCATGAAAAGAGCTTGCTCTTGATCTGAAGGAAAAAATAAGATTGAATAATATATTTTTCCAGTTACACAACAACAAAAAAAAAAAGCACTGTTGATAAGATGTAGAGTAAAATTTGCATTGCTTTCATAGAGGGGGAAAAGGCTTCACTGTGATGTGAAAAACTCCATTTGATATGATCTGAGCAAAGTTAAGCTTCCCACTGAGTGAGCTGCATTTTTCCTTGTGTTTCATACATAGACAGCGGCTATCGTTGCTTCAGATATTGTGCATCGAAAAGAGCAGGATGAGCATCAAGGGAGACAATATCAAACATTTTAAGAATACATTTTTTTACTTCCCTTGGTATTTCATTCCTGCCTCTATTTTTAAAGTTGTCATATTTTTTTTTTTTTGTAACGTTTTTTTTTGTTACCTGTAAAAAAAAATTTTCTCTATGTATTGAGGGTGAAGCAAATGTACTGTCTGTTTCAGAGTTGTCTTCCAGGCGTCTGAGGAGAGAAACTATCACATTTTCTACCAGCTCTGCGCCTCTGAGCATCTTCCTGAATTCAAAGATTTATATCTCGGTTAGTGAGTATTTTAAATTAGGTTGAAGCCAAGTGTTTGATTCATTCATTGTTGGTTTTACCTGCTCCAGCATTTATTTGTGATTTCAAGGTTTCTGTTCCTCATTTTCTCTCACAGGCCATTATTTATCAGTTGTATAAAAACACACACAACCCGAGGTTAAAATACTAAAAATCTGTTCATGTGGGGCAAAAGGGGCAATCATGGGCATTTTGAGTTGCATGTATTCTTAGAAAGAGAATAATGTAAGCTTTAATTTGATTTCAACTTTAATGAATCTGGTGGTATTTGGACAAGTTGTGGTCTTTCAAATTTTGATTGCCATGTCCTTTACAAGCATCAAGGTGTGTTCATCCTCTTCCGTCTTTTTGTGCCTTATACCTAAAGTTGAGAGGGAGACTTGGGTCCATTTTCGCCACAAATTTTTGTTGATTGCATCAAACTTTGCAGTGTTTAGTCAACAGAATATATAACAAGATAATCTTTTACCCTTGTGAAATTTAAGCAAGAAAAAAAAAATTATGTGTTAAAAAGTTGAATAAGCAACACCAATTCCCCAATTGCCAAGGTAATATGAAGATACAGAATTCAGTAAAAAAAAAAGGATACCTGTCAATCCCCTTCCACAGGCTCACCAGATGATTTTTTCTACACAAGTCAGGGTGCCGCCCCAGAGATCCGAGATGTTGATGATGCAGAAGAGCTAAGCAAAACAAGAGAAGCTTTCACAACACTGGGTATATCTTTATTACTGATACATGTAGTGAAGCAGCCAGGCTTAATCAGGCACAAGTTGCTGTCAATATTTTTGCACTATAGCCTTTTAAGAATATTTTTGCACTCAAAATTGTAACAAAGTACTATTTTTTTAAGTCTCATATTTTCTGGCAGAACTGGGATAAACAGTTAGAATTTTTTTTTTTTTTTTATCTCCAGACAAAATTGTAAGCTTACACTCATCCTCCAAAATTCAATAATCCAAAAAATTTGAATGGTGTTTTGTTTACACAGGCTGCCTTACAGACTGCTGTTTCAATATCTGTCATTTTTTTTTTTAATCTTCTTGTTTGTGCCAACACTGTCATAGCCAATTAAAGAGCAATATCGTCAGTGATAAGTCTGTGGTCCAGCCTGCTTTTTATTTGGCTACGGCAGATCAAGCTTGTTTGTATGTCTATCTCTGACTGTTATCATTTGTCGAGACGATACCAGGCAATTCCAGTCGGTGCCAGTGGAGGGGGAGGGACGGGGAGCAGGATCAACAAAAGATGTGAGGAGGGTTTTTGTCAGGAATGGCACCAACATTTTGTGTTTGGCATCTAGGCCTGTATGGATGACATATGCCATTTGGTGGTTTATGTCTGCATTTTGTATATGGGTGTATTGCCTTGGCTCTTAATCTTAACACGTTTTCTGCAAAATAGCTGAAGAAACAGAGCAGGCTCTTGCCCTAGATTGATTGCCTGCAATCTGTCAGACTCAACTGATGAGGCATAAATATTTTTACAGTTGTTTTGTAAGCCTAGGAAATAAGGTGTTTTTGGTTTTTTCTTGTTGTTGTTGTCTTTTTTTTTTTTTTTTTTGCGTTCATTCATTGTTGTTGTTGTTTTATGTCCTGCTTGAGGATTAAGCTAAGACTATCAAATCTCCTGCCCTGCTATAAAAAGGTGAGGAAATAAATCAATAAAATAAGAATAGGGAAGAGCTCTCACTGCCCATTGCCAGCCTTTTACTCGGGGGTGTGAGAGAGAGCAATTTGTTTCTTGGATTTATTTTTACCATAGCGTTGCCAGTTTTGTGTTAACACAGGTAAAGATCACCTTGTGTTGTGGACTGGCTGTACACAGAAACCTAACCAAACCAAAGACGAAGAATGTAGTTCATTTGTTTATGCTTGTCTACCTTCTGTCCCAGGTTTCCCGGAGAAAGACCAGATGATGGTGTTCCGTATCGTCAGTGCCATCCTTCACTTCGGCAATGTAAACATCAAAGAGAGGGATGGAGAGTCCTGTGAGATTCCTGTAAGACTTTTTCATAAGTTTTTTTGCAGAGGGGTCAGCTGCTTCTGATGCAGTTGAGTAGAACTCGACCTAAGTCAAACTTATACTAGGCTATTTTCATTCATCTCTCAGTAATGGTTAAAAGATTAAACGCTGGTTCCCTCTGTAAAAAACTGTATTTCAATTTTTTACAAAAAACTATAATGATTGAAAACTTTAAGCATGAAATATGATTGGAAGCGGGTGGAAGACAATATGCCATGCAATTCAAAGAGTCAGATGCTGCAGTTAAAAATTGTAGAAAAATGAACTTGGAAGTTCTTTTTTTTTCTCCTATAAAATGCTTTCTCCAAAAGTTATAAACTCCAAAGCTTGGCTCAGAATCAGCGTAGCTCTACTCAAGTTGTAAAACTGATGGAAAGAAGATCAGGCTCTTTTACCAAAGAAATTGGGGTGTCGTTGGCACAATGGTTAGCGAGTCCGCCCTGAGATCTGCAGGGATCCTTCTGTCATGGGTTCGAGCCCCGCTACCAGCGCCCTGGCCTGACAGAGGGCCTGAGAGCCAGAGATCACCTTGTTGTGGACTAGCCATATATAAGAAAAGCAAACCAAAGAAATTTGCTCAAACTGCAACTTCTGACTTGTTGATACTGTTTGTAAAATGTTATATGCTGTATCCAGCCTTTGTGCAGACAAGAAAGTGAGGGATTGGAAGAAGTTTTTAAAAAATTTTTTAATGTTCCATTTTTTTTTTTACATCACTTCTCCTTTCTCCTCCCTGGCCTTTTCCCCCCATCCATTTGTCGCGTCCAGGCCCGAGATGAATCCATCAAGGTCATGTGCAAACTCCTGGCCATCGAGGAATCCCAGATGAGGATGTGGCTGTGCAATCGTAAGATCCAGACAGTGAACGAGACGCTGACCAAACCGCTCACGGAAGCCAATGTATGTGTGGTTGTCATGATTAATGTGTCTGTGTGTCTTAAATTACATAATAATCATATAAATTGTCCTCAATAGGTTTGGAAATTTGATATATAAATCTCATTGGATTGATGGTTTTTTTTTTGTTTTTTTTTTTTTCCAAACTGTTTGTGTGGGCATCATGATTTAAGCTCATGTGGACCCCAAAAAAATAAGAGAATTTTTTTTTTTTTTTTTTGGTGATGAAAGAAAAGTTTTTAACTCTTTCCTGTCCTTTCTTGTCTTCCATTTCATTTTTTTTTGTGTGTGTGAATACTCAGTGTTGGTTCGATATATAGAATTGCTATGACAGAGGGGTTGGGGTGGGGGTGGTGGTGGTGGAAAGGTTAGGGAGGTTAGGGAGGGAGGGAGTGGCTTGCTCTTAATTCATTAGTCTTATCTAATTCTTATTCCATCACAACCCACTTTTGTTTCCAACCAAACCAACCATATGTAACAAAAGGAAAGATGCGTTTTTTAGCAAGTTTGGCAGGTACTGAGTGTTTTCTCTGTCAGATATGGGGCGTTGGTGGCACAGTGGCTAGCGAGTCTGCCCTGAGATCTGCAGGGCCCCTTTCGTCATGGGTTTGAGGCCTACCGCCGGCACCCTGGCCTGACGGAGGGCCTGAAAGCCTGAGATCACTTTGTTGTGGACTGGCTGTATACAAATTCAGATTGTGAATTTGTTTTAAAAGTTTCCCGTGCATTCCAAAACACTTTGGTCAAAACATGGACTTCATGCTTCAGAACCAAGTATTTGCATCTTTTGTCACTGTTATCACTGCTGCACTGCCACTACCATATTTCTATAATATGCCTAGTGGTTCAGAGATAGAAATCTAGCCCTGCAATAGTTTCAAATCTCAGCTGGTGCCTCTAGATGGTGTGGACATTAATTTTACCCGCAGGTTGTCTGTGTGGTTTTTAACATTAAACCCCCTTGTTGTCAGGTTGAATGTCTGTGTGGTTTTTGACATTAATCCCCCTTGCTGTCACGCTGAATGTCTGTGTGGTTTTTTCACATTAACCTTTTATCCTGTCTGGCTGTCTATTCTCTGCAGGCCAGTTTCGCCCGGGACGCCCTGGTCAAAGGGATTTACTCTCGTCTGTTTGATTGGATTGTGGCGCAGATCAACAAAGCTCTACACAATTCCACAAAGTCTCACAAGTTCATTGGAGTCCTGGATATTTACGGGTAAATGTAGCATGTGCTTTGCAATCACCACTGTGAATTCTTGTGGGATGTAAGGTCAAATTTGCTGGTCTTTATTTGTCTTGAAAGCAGTCTGAATGAATATATAATAGTGCTCTTTATAACTAAGAAACCACTCATATTTCGTGGGAGGTTTTCATAAAATAAAAATGCTAGATACTGCACAAAGGTAGGTCTATAGGGTTTCTGGATAAAAATATGTTAATCCTCTGGCTGCCACAATCCAGATTTTAGATAATGTACGATAGACAAAATAGAGAGCATACCAAGGGACACAACTATTGAAATGCCCAAAGTTGCTTAAGGAAACGTTCTAACTTCCCTTCACATAGTTTCATCAATATTTTGGTTTCAAATATGTAGAGAAAATATATATTTTATTGCGCAACTAAAGGGTTAATGAGGAAAGTAAAGGGTAATTTGAATTAATGATCAATCACAAATGATATTGTGATTTCCGACATTCGGACTGGTCTCTAGCAAATATGTTATATAGAGGGCAAGCAATATTTATGTGCAAAATTTTTATTTATCAAATGGAAATCGTTCATATATATCTGCGATTAAATCAAATCTGTTTAATTAGATTACTCAGTGCCTCTGCAGATTTCTTGTTTTTTCATCAATGTTGTGTCATAAATTGTAATAGTTATGATGCCAATGCCAGTGATCTTTTATTGTTCAATTTGTATTTCTGAATTAAGATTGTTTTAATGGATTTCTACCAGTAAACATTATTCAATGAATTACAACTAGAAAAAAAAAGGGAGGTATACAAAGGGAGAACATCTGGCAACAACAATAACCAAAAAAGAATTGTGTGCAGAGGTAACTTAATGTTGTGATAAGATGCATGAGCACTGATAGTCACAAGCAATGCACTTGATGATGATGATGTTGTTATGATGATGATGATGATAATGTTGTTGTTGTTATGTTGATGATGATTATGGTGATGTTGTTATCATGTTGATGATGATGATGATGATTGTTGTTGTTATGTTGATGATGATGATGTCTTCTATGTTTCTTTAACTCAATGGATACGCAGGTTTTAAGTGTCAGCTGATCCCAGGAGACGTATGATTTTGCCCTATTTTCAAAAAATTGCCCTGATTTTGTTTTAAAAGCTATTTAAGTTCTGTTTTTTAGCATTTTCAAACTCAAATTTAGATCTTTACAGACACATAAAAGGATTTTCCAACAATTAGATTTTGAATTTGACATGAATTTTTTAAAATATATAACAAAAAGTAAAGAAAAAAAAAAACTTTTTTCAGACATAATTTTCAAGAGAAAAAGATAAATAGAGCAAAGAAATCATTTTCATAAACAAAGAACTGAAGATGTGGTTCCCATAACAAATCAGATTAATTTTATAATATTCTATGGATATTGACAACAAAATTTCAAGTTTTGAAGATCTCGCAATCCTGGGAACACTTCTGATAGGACGCCATTCTAGATCTAGTTTTGAAATTTGTGCCACTGCTTATGCCTTATATAAAAATAAAGAAAACAGGCTTATAATGCATTATTTATGGTCAAAAGGAGCATAAAATTGTAAAACAATAGTTGAAGTAAAGTTGAGAAGTAGTCTCCCGTTTCGCTACTAGCCATAATAACAACAACAAAAATTATAAAGATGCATTGGACACTCATGTCTGATGCGTCTTTTAAGCCTGTGACGTCATTGGACACAGGTGTCCAATGTGTCTCCATTGAGTTAAGATCAGAGGATTTTTTTTTTTAAATTTCATTGTTTTCTTATCTCAACCTCTGCAGATTTGAAACTTTCAAAATCAACAGTTTTGAACAGTTCTGCATCAACTACGCCAACGAGAAGCTGCAGCAGATTTTCAACATGGTTCGTACCTGCTTTTTTTAACTTTCTTATGCAGTTTTCTCTAGGTTTTCAAAATGGTCAGGATCTACTTTTATCTCTTTTTTTTAGTTTTGTATGATCTGAAACCATCATTTCTTTTTGATGAAATATTTTTTCCCCCAGCAGCAGCCAGCTATGTAATTCCTAGTGATAGATTCTCCTTGCACTGAATTTTTCTTGTTTTCAAGCACTGAAAGTGGAGGGGAATGTCATCAATATCTCAAAGTCTATTCTTGACGAGTGGCAGGTTGTTTTATGAATGTTTTATTGCTTAAACTGCGTTAAAACTTTTGTTTTTGTGTCTAGAGCTTTGGAACACTGAAAACTTGATAAGGCTAAGTCGATCCTGACCCAAGATATAGAGTTTTTTACTTCTAGTGGAAAAAGAAAAAAAGAATTTTACTAAAGGGGAAAAAAGAACTTTAAAATTTTTGTGTGTGTGTTAAAAGTTTTATATGTTCGACTCCTTGGAATTGATCTCAGGTAAATATATCAGTCTGTGTAAGCATAGGGAGTGTGGGTTAGTTTGATGTTCCAGCTGTAAGAAATATCAATACAGCACCCTCCCCGTGTATGCTGGGGGGGGGGTGATGCCATCAGTGGCACAGTGTATAGCAAATCCACCTTGAGATCTGCAGTGACCCTTTCGTTACCGCTACTGCCTCCTTGGCCTGTGGAAAGCCTGAAAACCTGCAATTATTTTGTACACATGGAAGGTTTTTCCTTCCTTACGAATGTTTTTTCAACTTAACCTTAACACTTATATCTTGGCCAAGAATCAACATTTCTGTATCCTTTAGTTTCCTCCATCACAAAACTTGTAGATCGTTTGTAGTTTCTAGCGATACTTAGAGTTCACAATGTTAACCCTCTGAGCACTTCCCTAGTTTAGAGCAGCAAAGTTATTTTAGGATTAGTTATAAAGATTTGAGGTGCAAATTGTAAATTCCTGTTTGTACTGCCTAAAATAATGGTTGCTGTGTGGAAGCTATGGTGTTTTTGGCCAGAAACCACAAGGCCAAAATATACAGCACAGTTTTCAAAGGATTAAAAGCACAAATTTTTGAGTGATGTGGATGGTCTAAAGGCGTATGTTGCTTGATCACAAAATGAGAATATCTGCAGCAGAAAGGCTGACGGAGGTTTCATGATGAGAATGTAGCACATGTCTAGCTAGCTCAGGAATCCAAATCTAAGGCTATCAGGCTCTATGTCAGGTCAGGTGTCGGTGTTATAGATTTGAACCCACTAAACAGGGTGTCTACAGCTATCTGTTTTCTGATGTCTGCACCATCGACAGCTCAAGAGGGAAAACATAGCCAATTTTTTACGTTGATTTTAGTGTTTTCTTTTGTTTCTGTTCTCCCCGTAGCACGTATTCAAGCTGGAGCAGGAGGAGTACGTGCGTGAGCAGATCGAGTGGTCATTCATAGACTTCTACGACAACCAGCCTTGCATTGACCTGATTGAGAGCAAGCTCGGGATACTGGACCTTCTGGATGAGGAGTGCAAGGTCAGTGAGGGCAAGGCCCAGTCTGGAGGTTATAGGTCAAAGGTGAAAGGTGGAGTGAGGGAGAAAGGTTCAAAGTTGGTTTGGCTTAAATCTCAAGGTAAAGTTTGAAATAGCTTACATCTGACTCTGCAGTTGAGAGTATGGTTGCTCCTGCGAATTTAATTGTAGATTTAGATTCAGATTTTTTCTCATTTGTATGTTCTGTCAAAGAAAGTTTAATATCCATTCAAAAGTGCAATCTCCAGTCTAGATCCTGAGCTATAATTTGCTTCTCTGTCTCTTAAAAAACAAAGATGTAGTTTGGAATTTTTACTATCTAAACAGATGGTCCTCGCTAAACTAAAAAGAACAAAAATTTAGGATAAAAATGTGCAACACTATCAGCCTCCTGCCACCCATTTTTAAAATAATGAGTTTTTGTTAGCATTTCCTCATTTTTTTTTAAAATGTTATTTTTCTTTTAAATTTGTGTTTCAGATGCCCAAAGGCTCGGACAACAACTGGTGCCAGAAACTCTACGACAAGCATCTGGGGAAGTCACAGCACTTTGACAAGCCTCGGACTTCCCGCACAGCCTTCATCATCAACCATTTCGCAGACAGGGTCAGTAGGTCACAGGAACTTCAAGTCAGGCCAGATTAGCTCTACACCATACTCTGGGGGCATCGGTGGCTCAGTGGTTAGCGAGTCCGCCCTGAGATCTGCACAAACCTGTCTGTCGCAGGTTTGAGCTCCACCACCAGCGCTCTGGCCTGACAGAGGACCTAATAGCCTGAGATCACCTTGTTGTGGACTGGCTATATACAAAACCAAATACCATACTCTGCAGAATGACAAGCAAACCCAACCCTCACATCTGCAGGAGGGTTTTTTTCTTTGTGAGTTTTAGCTTGACACACCTGGCCTGACATGGGCCTTGGGAACCCTCGGTTTGGCATTTGAGTGTAGCTAGACCACAACAAAGTGATCTCAGGCTTTCAGGGTATCAGAGGCAGGGCTCAAACCTGCGAAAGAAATTCTCTGCAGATATTAGGTCAGATTCACTATCCACTGTGCTACCAACATCTCTGACCATCTGCTGGAAGCCTGAGATCATAGATGAATCACATGCACCCAAAAAAATTTTTTTGTAACAGTTCACTAACAAACTAAAAATGGCAATACTTTGCCACAGATTCACAATATCTGTATCAAAGTTTGTATTTGCTTAGAACATTAAACGCAGTTTCTTTCTGTATGAAAAATAAAAAATGTACAAACTACAACCTCTAGCTCAGTTAATAAAATTTGGAGACAATTTTTATACAGGAAGATTTTTTTTTTTCTTTTTTCATCAAATGCTCTTTTCTCAAAAGTGATATTTGCCTCATTCATTATCGCCAGTCCATTTTAAAATGAAAAAAAAAATTCTATTAATTTTAATACCGTTTTTACAATTACTAAGTGCATCTCTTACTTTTCTCGGCATAGCATATCAATGCAAGAACAACTAATTATTGATAAAAATATAAGGAAACAATTGAGACCATGAGCAGAATATCAGTATAGGCATTGTCAATCTAGGTGGAGTGTTGTGTAGATGCAATAAGAGAGAGACACAAAGTCTGTATTGCCATACCCATTGTTTGTCTGCCTCTCTATCCAGGTGGAGTATCAGTCTGAGAGATTCAATGTCTATATTGCTCATGTCTATTATTCTGATCCACCAATGTTTGTCTGCCTCTCTATCCAGGTGGAGTATCAGTCTGAGAGATTCAATGTCTATATTGTCCATGCCTATTGATCTGATCCACCAATGTTTGTCTCTCTATCCAGGTGGAGTATCAGTCTGATGGATTCCTGGAGAAGAATCGAGACACAATTCTAGAGGAGCAGATCAACACACTGAAGGCCAGTGAGGTGCGTGGTTCAATTCTTTACTAAGTTTTTTTAAAAATTGTTTTTGTTTCAGTGATTAATTGGTGTGTGAGGAGGGTTTTTTTTCTGTGTGAGTGTGAGGCCATTTCATTTGATGTGAGGGTTTGGTGCCACAATACCTAGTGAATCCAGTCTGGGGTCTGAATAAATTTTTTTTTTATTGCAAGCTCAAATCCATACTTGCGTCGCCATGCTATAAGTCACAAACATTAATTTAAATCAAATAAAGATCTTAATTTTGGGTGAATTATCATCTCTGAATGCATAAAAAAAAAAAAAACCCCAAGAAAATTTGCTCTACACACTCATTTTTATTCCTCTTAATAGAGATATTTGTTTGTGCTTGAGTTTGGTCCAAGCGTTGTGACATGAAGACCTCAGCGGGTCGTATTCTCACACTCTGAGAGAAAGCAAAGTGTAATATATAAAGCATCTGGAATTGAGATGATATGTTGTAAGATCTGTTTTAAGAGAGAAAGAGGGAGAGGTAGATAGGGAGAAAGGGAGGGAGAGAAATGAAGATGATGTTTTTTTTTCTCTTTTCTTGACTCTATTGATCTGTGAATATGCCATCTTCATTAAGACAGTGCTGGTGGTGTAGAAATTGGCAAACTGGCACTGCTCTATGAGGGGACCTATTGAAATGGGTTCAAATATTGGCATCCACAGGGCACCAAAGCATTTAACTAATTCAGTTACATTAAAGCCAAATTAATGTAGCCTTAAAGTTGAAATCTGGTTTGTTTTTTTTTAATTCATTTTTCTGATCCCTATCCTTCTCCCCCAACTTTTGCTCCCAAAACTTTATCTGGTACTTTTCATTTAAGAAACGGGAAAATTATGTTATTTACTAAGGTTTTTTTTTTTCAAACGTACTTTTGCTCCCAAAACTGTATCATTTAAGAAAGGGGAAAACCATGTTATTTATTCAGATTTTTTTTTCAAACTTATGCATATAAAGTCCTACTTCTTGAGTGCCTCAGCCAAAACAAGTGTAAAGCAGTAGGATCCTGATTTTCAGTGTGAAGCACTATCAGGTAGTGTGTGTATTTTTTTTTTTCTCAGGGGAGCGCATACGAGTTCTTAGGCCTGAACTGGTAATCGAACCAGACACTGCTCTAGATGGTAGCCAAACAGTTTACCACCACTGATCTTGTGTTTTCTTATTCATGCTATTTTCGTGTTTGTGACAAACAAACCAGTTTTGTAACAATGAAATTGTTTTTTTAACAAAAAAAGACGTTTTTGTGACTAGTAAACCATTTTTGTGATGAATTAAAACTTTCCTTGACAAATTAACCATTTTTGTGACAAACAAACTGTTTTTGTGACAAATGAACTGTTTTTGTGACAAACAAATCCACTATTTCTCCAGCATGAACTGGTGGCGGAGCTGTTCACAGAGAGCAGTGATGCTGCGGCTGGTGGAGGTGGTGGAGGTGGTGGAGGCAGGAGGAGAGCCTCGTCGTCCACCCAGCCTGTCCGTGCCCAGCCCAAGGCAGGCAACAAGCAGCACAGGAAGACGGTCGGCTCACAGGTAGGCTGAGATAAAGCGGCAGAGGGGAGAGAGAGAGGGACAGACCATGAGGAAGTGAAAGATGGAGGGAGAGAGGAAGAAAAAAATGGAGGGAAAGAGGGCAGAAGGAGAAGATGGAGGGAGGAAGAGAGGAAGATAAAGAGGGAGGGAGAGAGAAAAGAGAGACAGTGTGTGTAAGAGTGATTTTGGGGGGGGG
>BLXT01007665.1:128287-143685 GCA_019648995.1 Plakobranchus ocellatus | reverse complement strand
CTCTCTCCCTCTTTCTCTCTCTCTCTCTCTCTCTCTCTCTCTCTCTCTCCCTCTTTCTCTCTCCTTGATTCTTTCAAGAAGACACTTGTTATAACCAAATCCCTATTAATACCTGCTGTCTCTCACTCCCCTCCCCAGTTCCGAGACTCGCTGTGTGCATTGATGGACACATTGAACGCAACAACCCCACACTACATCAGATGCATCAAACCCAATGACACCAAGTCGGCTTTTGAGTGAGTTATAGGATGCATAGGATGCTTTATGTCAATCTAGCTGTTTGTAATGTTCCGAGGCATTGGTGGAACAGTGGCTAGAGTCTGCCCTGAGATCTGCAGGGACCCTTCTGTTGCGGGTTCGAGCACTGCCACTGACGCCCTGGCCTGTCGGAGGGCCTGAAAGCCTGAGATCACTTTGTTGTGGACTGGCTATATGCAACAACCAACCTTGTAATGTTCCTGTAGAGCTTTACTCTTAAGCCATCCAAATGTATAATATGTTACTGTACTGAAACAAATCTTTTGCTGTATAGTTAAGCATTTCTCACTGTATCTTGAAAATATACTTTGTGATTTCCATCTGGCATGAAACATTTATAAGAAAATGCATTTCAAGTAATTTTTGTACTTCTTGCTTTCAAAAAGCAGAATGTTTGACTGCTCAATCTGGATTCAGAAGAATTATAACGTTTTTTGTTTTTTTTTGGTGCTTTTTTGCCAATGCATAGCAAAGCGCCAAAAAAAAAAAATGAAGTTTTACAATGTATCATCTTCTCATTTTTTGATTAATGGCTAGAGCTTGTTTTCTAACAGAGTATTTAAATAAAGGGGGAAAAAATTTAATATATAACCCTTTATCTCTAGTTTCAAGACATTATTTGTGTTTGGTAAACTTCCAGTGAAAATAATAGTTACTGAAGCAGATGGGAATAGGAGTGGCCAAATACATTTGATTCTTACAGAGATAGAGGCAGGGAATACTTTGCCTGTTGGTAAACGAGGGAAAGTACATTTGATTTGTACGGCAATAGAGGCAGGGAATACTGCGCCTGTTGGTAAATGAGGGAAAATACACTTGATTTGTACAGCAATTGAGGCAGGGAATACTGTGCCTGTTGATAAATGAGGCAAAATACACTTGATTTGTACAGCGATAGAGGCAGGGAATACTTTGCCTGTTGGTAAATGAGGCAAAATACACTTGATTTGTCAGAGATAGAGGCAGGGAATACTTTGCCTGTTGGTAAATCATAATGCCTCTGAAAACAGGGAGAGAAAGAGAGAGAGAGAGAGAGAAATAAGGAGAGAAATTTCAAGGATGCTCAACTATCCAGAGGATTTTTAGAGAACAATTTGTGTTAGTTATGTTTTCCTCTTGCTTCTGCTTTAATCCAGGTTTGACCCAAAGCGAGCTGTCGAGCAGCTGAGAGCATGCGGAGTACTGGAGACAATTCGAATCAGCGCTGCTGGGTATCCATCTCGCTGGACGTACGCAGAGTTCTTTCAGCGTTATCGTGTCCTTGCCCTGTCCAAACATATCAGCAAGGGCAACATGAGGAAAACCTGCGAGGCGATACTGCCTGCTCTTATCAGTGTAAGTGTGTAACATAGGATTGGGTTAAGATACAACATTTTTGTCTGGGTAACTTGTGAGGCTAATCTGACCCACTCTCATCAGTGTAAGTCTGTAACAAAGGATTGGGTTAAGATACACCATTTTTGTCTGGGTAACTTGTGAGGCTAATCTGACCCACTCTTATCAGTGTAAGTCTGTAACACAGGATTGGGTGAAGATACACTGTTTTTGTCTGGTTCAGGAACATTATTTCGCAGGTGATATTGAACATTGCCGTAGGTTTGTTGGGCTAAAGATAGACAGCACTTTTCCATAGGATCCACAACTTGTGAGCCACTACAGGAAAACTAGAGTTTTGAATGAAACTACCAGGCAGTGTTCATCAATAGGAAGGGCAGGAGGAGTAGAGAACAAAACTGAAGAAAAGGAACAAGGTTATCTTTACAGCTGTTTTAAAATGAATGTTTGACAGTCTTGAGAATCGGCCCTCAAACAACGAAAAGCTTTAACCTGGTTTCCCAGTAATGTGGAACATTTTTTTTACTGTAATTCTGTGCAGGCTTACATGGATTTTTTTTTTTTTTTTATATATTAATAAATGAAAGATCTAACATTTCAAGAAGTAATAAAACATTTGATAGATCATACCAACAGCATAACCAAATCCTTTGTTTTTTGCTAATGCCACAATGACTGATAGCTCAGTCTGTCAAGTTTTTTGCTACATTGAGAGAAGGTATGGGTAGATCCGGAGACCTGATGGTTAAATTTTATTGCTCACCTGTGCCCAATTAGCACCAGCCGGATAGTCCATCCCTTGCATCAAAAGCCAAGATGTGTATCAATCAGTTGCAAGTTTTTTAATGATCCATTATGGCTAGGAGAATCAGGATCTGCTCAACTCTTGTTCATCCTTTGCTTGTTCACAATTTGAGGCTCACTTTGCTTTTTTCGTTGTAAATGTTCACAAAGAATCTTTCATATGTTATCTTTTCTCTCAGGATGATGACAAATATCGGTTCGGTAAGACCAAGATCTTCTTCCGTGCTGGACAAGTGGCTTACCTTGAGAAACTGAGAGCAGATAAGCTCCGCTCCTGTGGGGTCATGATCCAGAAACACATCCGCGGATGGTTGCAGAGGCGCAAGTACCAGCGACTGAGGAAGTCTATTCTGCTGGTGCAGACCTATGGCAGAGGCTTGCTGGCTCGCAGGTCAGTGGTATTTGAGAAGAGGGGGGTAAAGGAGCGGTATGTTGGAGGAAGAAGGGTTTAAGATTTACAGACTTACTTTTTAAAGTGGAAAGAAGCATGATTTAAAAAAAAAAAGAGGATGAAAAATTGAAATCATTGTAGAATTGTATGTGACCTGAAGCCAAGGGAAATCGCGTATCAGTCAGAATAAAAAAATTGAAATACTGTGTAGCACATTTTATTTTAAATATTTTGGTATCTGCAAGAGGCACATCAATAAATGTTGCACTGTTATTTTTGTAATAACTAATACCCAAAGCTCCATATCACCTCATTTGAAAAAGGCCTTACTTCCTCTGATTGTAACAAGTGGTACTCTTTCATACAAAATGAGTGTTTTGTCATCAGTTACCCAACAGAGGTATGAAGGGAATAGACAAAAATGGCTGGAAAAAAAATTGACAAAAAGTTTCTTTGCAAATCTCTAAGAAATGAGCCTCTGTGATATGCAAAAAACTTTGTTTTTCTTTCCCATATCTTCAATAGTTTTTAAATAATTTTTCCATGTGGGATAATTCACAACAAGCATGTCATTTCTTAAGGATGGGCTAAACACTGGCTGCTTCTGTGACTGCTGTGTGTTTTGTGTGTCTGTGGGGAAAGAGATCATGAATACAGTGGGTAGTTTTTGATGCTTTTCACCAAAATTCTCCCATAGCTTTTCTCTGTATAGTACTCATCCTTTTGTTATTTTTCTTCTCCTGTCATCCATCACCAGTCATGCAGACTTCCTGCGGAAGACCAGGGCAGCGACCCGTATCCAGGCGCGGTGGCGCGGCTTCTGCCAGAGGAAGAAGTTCAACTCTATCCACACTGCCATTGTTGTTCTCCAGGTTTGTTTGTGTGGGGGAATAAAGTAATGCATTTCTTCAAACTTCTTTACTCAGTTTTTTATTTATTGATGTATATATAGGTTTCACTTCAAGCCTTGTTTGAGTAATCTGAGCAATTTTGATTTGATTCACATTCTTGCTTAACCCAGGTTGTGCATATAAGCGTGTGTAAACACAGACAAGCATTTCAAAAATTAAGAAAACAAAAATAATTAAGAAAAAAAAAAAGAAGTTTTTGTAGCAGGGGCAATTGAGTCACAGTACAATTTCAAAATTTGTTCAATGTTTCTTCTAAAACTTTTGCACAGCATTTAAAATATTCTGTGTAATACGTGATATAATTTTATGTCTGTGAGAAGTGCTCGCTATAATATTATTATAAAACCCAGTGTTCTTATGATTGCTTTTGCAAAAGCTTAACTTATCATTTTATCTGCAGGACGCAAAGTGAAATGATATTTTCTTACATTTACTCACACTAACAAATGTCAGTTTCATGTGCGGCAATCCCACAAAATGATTCCAGCTGCAATTTCTTCCCTCATACTAGATTTTAAACGAAGACACTTCACTATGGGAGTGAAAACTTTACATTTCTCTACGTACAGAGCTTTCTATAGAAATGCTATCAACTTTCTGTCCATCAACAACAGTAATTGCTTCCTATACTTTGAAATTTTTATTTGAACTCAGTGATGTAGACCCTCAACCCTACTCAGTTTTTTGGAACTTCTACATATAAAGTACCACATTTAGCATGGCAAGATTTATTTTCGTTTGTTTAGCTAATCTTTCAAAAGCATGAAAACTTAACCTCTTGTCATTTTTTTCATCTAACTGGACTTTCTTGTTTGGCTCTAGGCTTTTGAACATGCTATGTTTGTTGTTTTTTTTTTTAAATTTCATACCCACTCTTTTCTAAATCTAACTGAATTCTTCTTCTCGGCCCCAGGCTCATGTGCGTGCTCTGTTTGCTCGCCGCCGCTACATGGAGCTGCTGCAGAAACGCAAGGCTATCGTCATCCAAACTGCCGTGCGAGGTTTTGTGCAGAGGTCAAAGTTCAGACGTGTCATGCGCGGCATTGTTCTGGTCCAGAGCCACTTCAGGCGGCGCAAGGCCAGGGTACAGCTCAAGATTCTCAAGGTGCGTTTAGTTGTGGCTAATAATAACAAAAGTTCCTATTTTTTCGTATCATTGATACCTGACTTTTTTTTTTTTTGAGTAATAAAAGATCAGTCCTGCCAACGTATTTTTTTTTTTTCTTTTGGGTGTAGTGTCGGGGTGATAAAAGTAATAAGATCAACCATGTTGCTGGTTTCATAATGTTGGCCATCACTTCCCTCCAAAGGTCTCCAATATTCCCTGGTGAAGATTGGGTCTGTCATTTGGTTGGAAATGACGCTATCCAGCAATGTGAATCTTTTCCCTCCTTTGCTTCTCTTGCCCTCTATTTTCCTGATTGTAATAAAATTTTCCCAAGCCTTCCTTTTCTCTCATAATGTGGCCAGAGAGCCTTGCTTACCAGCTCTACATTTGTTTGACTAACAATCCTTCACTCTCTGCTTCTCTTAGGATTTCCTCATTTGATTTTTTTTTATGACAGTGAGAAAGAAGCAAAAAGTCGCCCACAAGTTGCTTACTTATCCTGAACTCCCCAATCTTTATGACCGCGAATAATCAATGTTTTGAGCGCCAGTTATAGAGAACTATACGTTATATGTTACTATGGTGTTTTTGTGTGTTCCAGGTGGAGGCAAAATCTGTGGATCATATAAAGCGTGTCAACAAAGGCCTGGAGAACAAGATCATAGAGCTGCAACAAAGACTGGATGAGAAGGTGAGTGAAACCCTGGCTGCCCAGTGAGTGTGAGGATCACGGGGGGGGGGGGGCTCATGCAGAAGCTGAAAAAGAAAAAAAATATCTCTAGGGATTTGACGGAAACTGCCATGGAATGATTTTACTCATTTCATTCAGAGCCTGAAAGAAATATATTTCAATGGATTTGAGGGAAATTGTAATGAAAACCAATGTCACAGAATCTCAAGTTAATGATGCGTTTAAAATCATTGTTAGGTTCGAAATCTGCTCTGCTCTATTTTTGCAATGATGAAAATTAATACAAGTATGTTGTTGAAGCTGTGCTGCAATTTGAGTCAGATTTTAGCAAGTGTGAAAAGCTGTTTAAAAATTGTTTATAATGTAAAGAACCCATGGACAAGTTTGATATTTATCCACTGATAGATTTAAATTTATTCAACTGTACTTGATAATATAATGTGATATTTAAATAATGTCACAACTTTTTGTTTTTTAGGTTTTTTGGGTGCAGCTTTTTTTTGCTCTGATTTATGCCAAAACTTATATAGATCAATGTTCTTAATAGCAGTCATTTGAAATGTGTCAATTTGAAATGTCAAATGTCACATTTTGTCATAGCCCCAGGTCCAAATCACACTTTGTGTAAAGCTGCAACTACTTTACATTCAGAATGAAATGCTTTAGCTTAATCACTTGACTGCTAAGAGGCTCAATTCATCCTCTTAAAAATGAAAAAAAAAGACAAAACATGGCATAATGTCTTAAAATGCATAAAAGTCTCCTTAAAAAAAAAAGGTGGCATAATGTCTTAAAATGCATAAAAGTCTCCTAAAAAAAGCCAAACAAAAACAAAACAGCACTAGAGAAAAACCGCCCATTAAAAAAAATATGGACATAGATTGTAACATTTTTGTTCCTGAGTAGTGAGATTTTTTTTCTTTAGTTTAACTCAGCAGTCAAGTGTTTAAGCTGAAGGACTCTGGATGCTAGGAAAGCAACTTACGCGGAAGAAAACTTCTTGGTTTTAATATGTCTTTATCTCTCTACCTTCAAAAATTGTATTTTAGATGCAATATTCAAGTGAAGTTTGTAATTTGCTTTTACCGTGTCAGTCAAATTTTATTCTCTGATAGTAATATGGAGGAAGTGAAGGAAAAATTTTGTAAAATATTTTACGTGTATGTTTGTCCTTAACCTCCAGTCTAATCCAATTTTTTTGCACTCCCAACCTCCCACACCCCTTGCCAGGCCAAAGAGGCAACACAGGCTAAGCAGGCGGAGGTGATGGTGGAGAAATTGAAGACGGAGCTAACGAGACTGAGAGTGACGGAGGAAGATGCCAAGACTTCGTCTAACAAGGTCATCGACATGGAGGTCAGTGCTGGTCCATTTTTTTTTCAATATTTAATTTGTTTGCATTCATTGCAATTGCAATTGTTGTCAATGACAGTGGTGAAAAAATGAAGAAAGCAAAATTAAAACTATAAAGATTTGTCAAGAAAAGCCCTGAGATAGAATCAGTGAAAGGTGAACATTCATCAACTCAAAGATACGAGGATGTACCAGTCCTAGTCAAACAAAATCCATGACAACTCGAGATCTTACATCTTCATCGATGTAAACTGAGTAATATTTGTCATTAGCATCAAAGGTCATACTCCCCACACACCTTGATCATTTTTAGCAGACTCAGCAAGACTTCTGATTAAGATCACACAAAGAGAAAAAACCCTATGAATCTTAGACTGCTTTTCAGCGTTCATATCACAGTTAACCATGACACAAAAAGTAAAACATTTTCTTAGCATCACTTCTCATACTCATAGACTTCCTAAGTTATTGCTGAATTGGGGCTGATCAACTAAAACTCAGGCGCCATGATAATCCAAAAGTATTGAATGTTTTCTGAATTTTCCAAAGGTTTCAAGGAAATGCTTGCTTTTGGAGGAAAATATGTCTTTGGCATTAACAATTTTTGAGCAAGCTTTGAAATTGTCCACAACCTTAACTTAAATTGCCTGTGTTCATTTTATCATTAATATTATGGAATATGGGTTTGTATGCATAATCAGGAATCTTTCTGCTAACTCTACTCCCAGAAACTTTTTCTGCATCTACCTATATTTGAGGAAAGTCTTAGACAATTGCTGTACCAGATGAGCCACCAAACATCTACACTTAAAAAGACAAGTCTCCAGCATGAATGAAACATAAATTCCCCCCTGCATTGTTCAGTTTGGATCTGTGGGGATCATTCTGTTGATGCAAAACTTCCCCTTTATTATGCTTCATACACAAAATACATGATAGTTGCGTTTATCTCACGTCTGCAGGAAGAGCTTGCTCGCCTCAGGGCCGAGCTGGAGCAGGTGAAGGGTGAGAAGCAGGATCTTCTGACAGAGAAGGAACAAATGGTCCTGCAACATGAACAGGTTAGTCTCCCCTTGTGTGAAGACACGCCCTATTAAGTTAGAAAGGATTTAATCTTGAGGTTGCTTTTTCATTCAGTTGTTAGCTACAATGCAAAAGCTAAAAGGACATCAAAAAACATTTTCCATATTGAAGTGCAATGTTACCAGGTTAATCTTCTGTTTCTGGATTTGACTTGGGGGGGGGGAGAGGGGGTAGAAAATCATGCAAGTACATTTTTGCAGAAGATCATAGAAAGCATTTAAAGCAAACTGGAAGGGGAAGAGGGAAAACCCAAAGCAGACTTGGAGGAGAATTGCTGAGTGAGTGAAGAGTAGGAAAATACTCTTGGGCATCATTCTAGAATTAGGTTGCTGAACATAGGTAGGATATTCATAACAACAGAAATGTTCTAGGTAAAGTGGAGAAGCCTAATGTATTTATAGCCCCCAAGCTAAACACAAAGAAAAGGTAGTCTTATTTTAGTGGATTGTGTTCCTGAAATCAAATATAGTTAGGACGGTTGTTTGCCTGCCATTTAAAAATTAGATTTTTATTTTTCTGAGCTAACCTGAAATTTTCTACTGACCTAGGATTCATGAGATTAAATACTAGTTGTACTTGACAATGTCCAAAAACTTTTTGAAGGTAATTTCTGACGGCCTGAACACTACTACGTAATTGGTCTGACCAGGAAAGGATAGTTGTAGAATATTGAAATTGCATAAGCGTTAAGGCAATTGATTTGGAGCACACCATGCAAGTTTTCATGACAGTCCTCCTGTAGTCAGGCATCAGTCAGGCATCAGTCAGCCGTTTGCACAGTTTTAAGAAAATGATTGTATTGATGGTAGTTTACCCCTTCTCTTTTGTTACAACTGTCCTCTCTTTTCTGTCGTCTCAACATTCATCAAGGTTGTGAACTCAATGCTGGAGGAGAAAATGACCCTCACTGAAGAACTGGACACAGCAAAGGCTCAGATCAGGAGACAGGAGGAAGAGACAGACGGTCAGTCACCTCTGGTCATGTTTCGGTCATCTCATTTCATGCAAACTTATATTCAAAATATGTGTTAAGACCAGTCTTAGTGATGTTAAATGTAACTCTTTTGAGTAGGCAAAGAATGTTAAGTTTATATGTTTTTCTTTTAAACATTCCTTTTAAAAATGTAAGAAAATGCACATTATTTTGTGTTGTTGGCTTAGAATCGACAGAGGTTTGTCCAGTTTTCATCCATTGCAGAAGTTCATGAAACAGATGTTTTGGGGATGTTTTTAGGATTTGAAATGCTTAAAATATGACCTCCACTCATGGGGGTTTGGTAGCCTAGTGGTTAAAGAACCCTTCCTGAGGTTTTCAAAGACTCTTCTTTTGCAGGGTCAAGGGCTGCCACCATCATCCTGACCTAATGGAGAGTCCGAAAGCCTGAGATCATCCTGTTGTGGACTGGCTGTACTCAATAAACCAAACCTCCTAACTTAAATATGTTAGTCTCAATTCATGATCCTGACTCCACACCAAGACATAAGCATTGAAAAAGTAAGAAAAACTGGGGATGAAGGTTAAAAGTTTGTCATTTTTTCTTTATTCTATTTTATTTTTCCCCCCATTCAGAGTATGTTAAAGAGAAGCTGGAAGCAGCCAAGGCTCTGCTGGTCAACGAGTTTGAGTCAGAGCGAGCTCACCACCAGCGCCTGGTGAAGGAACACGCACGTCTGCAGCAGCGCCTGGAGAATCTACAGGGAGAGATGCAGGTAGGGGGCTCCTTGGAAGAGACAAAAATGGAGGAGTGGGTAGTAGATAATTTGTTTTATTTGTAAGAAAATGTTGGATAGAAGAGTAAGATTGTAAACCATGGATGAGTTGGTAGATCAGCTACAATCAGCTGCTTAACTCTTCCCGAGGTTTTCGCGACTATAGTCGCGATGGTCTATGTGGTCTCCCAGAGGTTATAGATAGCACTACACCTAGTCTAGTGCTTCAGTATACAATTTTACACTCACGGAACAACCGCAAAAGGCTTAGTTTCGCTTCTAAGAAGATTCCCCTTTCTCAAACTGCTAAGACTAGCAGTCTACGCTTTAGATTGGGTTAGAAATTGAGAAGTAAACAAGTGTAGAACTGAATGTGTGCTATACTGTTGAAAATCATGGCTAGACCGGTTCCAATTCCTGACCTGTTTGAGAAACTGTATGCAGACGATAATGGCAGGAATAGTGCTAAATTTGTACAAGATGCACATTTGATATTTAGGGGACTTGTTAGGAAGCCTGAGCCTATGGTTTAAGCTCCTGGAGAGCAAGATTTAGATGTAGATCTAGCAAGTGGCTGGCATCGCCTCCACTACCAGAACCACTGACAAACACAAAAACAGACATAAAAAGCAAAAAGGTTGGTGGCATAAATTTTTATTTCATATGAATCTGTATTCAATTTCCTTTCCATTGATGCATAGTTTGTTGTTTTATGTTGAAAAATAAAAAAGTTATGCGCATTTTTATATAACACCTTTTAATTTTTCAAAAACTCCAAATTAATTCGCCTCTGGAGGACCTCGCAGGTCCAGAAAATTCGCCTCTCTAAGAGTTAAGATCAAAACATCAGAGAGCCATGATTGACAAGCTTTACAAGCAAGGCATTTAGTGATAACTAAAGTTTTGCATGTCTGTATAGCTTTAGGGCTTTGATAGCTTCACATCTGGGGGTATCAAATGACACTGAGGGGCCATCATATCAAGTGCTGGTTTCTCTCAAGAATAAACGGCTGTTTGATGCCTCACATTCACAGTTTCTTGCAAATATAAATATGTAATGATTATGTGTCGATGTTAACTTACTGGTTTGTCTTTGTACATAGGTGTTGACCAGCCCGACGAAAGGTCATCATCGGGCAGCCTCGGACATCAGCACCATCAGCCTGGAGTCCCTCGCGTCTGGCATGACTGACACTGACCGCAAGGAAGAGGAAGAGGTGAGGATGGGATGGGCGAGACTTAACTGTAAAAATAAATTATGCACACCATGTTCATTTGTTTTGTCTGACAGAGTTCCCTTTGTTGCTGTGGTGATCTCAAGGTTTTAACTCCACATTAATGCGAGGGATTTCAGGCAATGCTCCATTAAATGCTAGGGCATCTGACTTTCCTGAGCTTCATGAGATTATCTTCATTAGCAACTTGATGGCTCAGAGATGGAATTCATCCTCTTTTAAAACTCCCAATAGGTCAAATTTGCATTATGACTTAATGAGTGAAAGTCTTCTTTGAAAAAACAAACTCAAAACAAAAGCTTAATAGCATTAAAGGAATACCATCCATGAAAACGGATATGGATACAGGTAGTTACATTTTTTTTTTGAGTAATATTTTTTTTTCTTTTAAGCTCACATGGATGAGTTACATGACACAAGCCATCAGAGAGTTCTATTTTTTTCTAAAAAAAGGATGTTTCTTTTTCTTTTTCTGTTTTGAACAGGACCAGGGTTACGATACTGCAGTACGGAAGCGAACTAGCAGTGGGAAGCTGGGCAGCCGCCCCGCCCCTGAGCCACCTGTGAATGGCAGTGATGAAGTGGCTGCCAAGGTACCCATTTATGATAAGATTATGAGAAAACAATGAATTTTTTTTGGGGGGGGGGTGTTACTTTTTGCTGCGAATATTCAAAATAAATCTTCTGAGATACAAACTCGGCAAAGCTTTGAGATTTTAAAAGATGCTATTGTCATTATTATACATTGATATATGTCTCAAGTTCAGTCAAAAAATGGTCAAAAGTTGCCCTTTGAACTTCAGAACGATTGCTGACACAACAAAAACTCTTGATTTTTCAAGCCTTGCGACAGGTTTTAACAATTTCAAATAAAGGATGAAGAGAAAGACAATTCTTTCTCAAAAACAAGATTAGAGCTATTTGATTCATTAGCCTGAGTCTTAAGACCAATGCATGTGAAGCAGCCAAGGAGAATCAGCAGCAATTCATTGGGAATAGTTTTGTACAAGAACCCTTTGAAAAGTTTTGTTATTGACTCAAAAAAAGAAGTAAAGTTACAATCTTCAAACTTGCGTATCGAATGACAAATATTGAGATACAGATGTACGTGAGGTTTATTTTTATCCCTCTATATGAGTGTTACTTGTAAGTTTATACTACTTGTGCATAACTCGATACATATGTCTCGATACAGTGACTTGCGACTGGTTTTAATGGCTTTACTTGTGTCGATGGCCTAATGGATAGCGAATTTGCCCTGAGATCTGAAGGGACCCTTCTGTCATGGGCTCAAACCTTGCCATCTCTGCCCTGGCCTGACAGAGGGCCTGAAAGCCTGAGATCACCTTGTTGTGGGCTGGCTACTGACAAAAACCAAACCAGTTAATGTATCCTTATAGGATTACTTATGTATATCGACTGTTTTCCTTTATCCCTCTGTGTTTGTGTGTCTTCCAGAAACCACCTCTTCCTCCGAGCAGTTTGACCAGTAGTAACTCCGGCAGTGTCAGCAGCATCAACACCGTGGGGACAACAGCGACATCTGTTGGTAGCAATAACGGTGGCAGCGGTGACATGGATGTCGGCCTCATGCTGAAGCTGCAGTCGAAGATTAAAGATCTGGAGAGGGAGAAGAAGAAACTGAGAGAGAAGTTGGAGGGGATGGAGGAAGATTCTGGGAGGGGCTCCATAGTGGCTGACTCAGCTTTTGGATCTCTTAGGGTGAGGAGAGAGAGAGAGAGAGCGAGAGAAGTTGGAAGGGATGGAGGAAGATTCTGGGAGGGGCTCCATAGTGGCTGACTCAGCTTTTGGATCTCTTAGGGTGAGGAACAGGAGAGAGAGAGAGAGAGAGAGAAGTTTGAGGGGATGGAGGAAGATTCTGGGAGGGGCTCCATAGTGGCTGACTCAGCTTTTGGATCTCTTAGGGTGAGGAACAGGAGAGAGAGAGAGAGAGAAGTTGGAGGGGATTGAGGAAAATTCTAGGAGGGGCTCCATAGTGGCTTTTGGATCTCTTAGGGTGAGGAACAGGAGAGAGAGAGAGAGACAGACAGAGAAAGAATTTAGGAAGTAGAAGGAAAAAAAAAAAAAAGGAGCAAAAATTCATGAAATCATCATGCTGTAGTCATTAGCCTGATCAGTTCTACAAAGCAAAAGTTAGGCAATATCAGGTTAAAAAATTGTCAACTGCAATGTAACTCTCAGTTACCAAGCTTTATCAGACACATTTAGAAATGAGTTCAAGCCTCTTAGCACTTTAAACAACAGGGGTTTTTCCTGTGGTTTCCCCTTGTGATGGTGACAGTAAAATTTGGGATGGGGTAGGTGGTGGTGGTGGTGGTGGGTGGGAGGCATTGGCGGTATAGTGGATGGCAAACCCGCCCTGAGCTCTGCAGGGAGCCTTCTGTCACCCTGGCCTGATACAGAGGGCCTGAAAGATTGAGATCACCTTGTTGTGGATTGGCTGTATACAAAAAGAAAAAAAAAACCCTTTTACCTATGCAAACTCTCAGCAAGGTTTGGACCCTGCAGTCCAACCTGCGGATCACACGGACCACAGTGTAGATGTTAGTCTGGTTCTGAAGCTCCAGAGAAGGATCAGGGACCTCGAGGCGGTCAAACGGAGGTTAACTTTGGAACTGGACAGTCGTAGTGAGAGCAAGGTGGAAGAGCCAGACATGGGCAGGGCACTGGGCACCTGGCAAGAAGATGCCCTGGAGAGTCTTAAGGTGTTGGCAAGCTGTGCCTTTCTCTCTTGTGCCCCTTCTTTGTAACACAGCAATCCACTCCTCTGGATTTGGTGGCAAACATTAATAAAGAGATAACGTTGCACTGTGGTCAATACTAGTTCTATGATAATGCACAGAGGATAAGGTAGCACTCTAGGTAATAATAGTTCTATGATATTGCACAGAGGATAAGGTGGCACTCTAGACAATACTAGCTCTATGATAGTGCACAGCGGAATAGGTGGCATTCCACGTAATAATAGTTCTATGATAATGCACAGAGGATAAGGTGGCACTCTAGGCAATACTGGTTGTGTGATAATGCACAGAGGATAAGGTGGCACTCTAGGCAATACTGGTTGTGTGATAATGCACAGAGGATAAGGTGGCACTTTAGGCAATACTAGCTCTATGATAATGCACAGAGGATAAGGTGGCACTTTAGGTAATAATAGTTCTATGATAATGCACAGAGGATAAGGTAACACTCTAGGTAATAATAGTTCTATGATAATGCACAGAGGATAAGGTGGCACTTTAGGTAATAATAGTTCTATGATAATGCACAGAGGATAAGGTGGCACTTTAGGTAAAAATAGTTCTATGATAATGCACAGAGGATAAGGTAACACTCTAGGCAATACTGGTTGTGTGATAATGCATGAAATGTTTGTTAACACTCTAGTTATTAGTAGCTCTATGATAATGCACATGAGATGAAGTGGTTACCTAATATCATCACCAACTCTGTGATAATGCACGAAATATTATGTGGCACTCATGTCATTGCTAGCTCTATGATAGCATGGGATATTTGGTTGCACTCTAGTCCTTGCTAGCTCTATGATAGCATGGGATATTTGGTGGCACTCTAGTCCTTGCTAGCTCTATGATAGCATGGGATATTTGGTGGCACTAGCACTCTAGCCATTGCTAATGGACAGAGACTTGTCTTTGATAAGGCACAAAATGTATGATGGCACTGTATTAATTACTAGCTTTATGATAATGCACAGTGGATTGTTATCTACTTCTAGCTCTGTCATAATCCAGGACAGAGTATTTCACTGGCACAGTGATTTGTCGTAATGTCACAGTATTTCAATTACCCAGCCTGTTGCTCATACACACTCAGCACAGAGACTTGTCGTAATGTCACAGTATTTCATTTACCCAGCCTGTAGCTCATACACACTCAGCACAGAGATTTGTCGTAATGCCACAAAACAATGGAACAGAACTGGTGCAGACATAACATAACAAGATCACATATGGAGCACATGTTTACCCAGCCTGTATCTCATACACACTCAGCACAGTGATTTGTCGTAATGTCACAAAACAATGGAACAGAACTGGTGCAGACATAACATAACAAGATCACATATGGAGCACATGTTTACCCAGCCTGTAGCTCATACACACTCAGCACAGAGATTTTTCACTATTTATTTTGTACAAATTACTTTTTGTCGAATCAACAGACTGTAGGCACAAAAAAATGAGAAGATGCCAGAGTTAAGATAGTGGGTTTGGCTTGTCATGTACTACTAAAGTCATTTGTATTCAACTCCCATCGAGATGTCACATTTTTTCAAACATGTTACATTGTTTAAATGGAAAGTCAAGTTGCACTATAGAGTTCTGACACAGTTTGGAGAACCACACAGTATTTAATGTATTGTATTTGAAATAAGGCATTGAAAAGACTGGCCTTTTTGTTAAAAATAATAATGAAAAAGAAAAGAAAAACCCACATGTTGGATTTCCAAAGAAGGCTAATGTATTTTTTA
>BLXT01007665.1:63781-77619 GCA_019648995.1 Plakobranchus ocellatus | reverse complement strand
TACAAGGTATTTTATTGTCATATCCGTAAGTCAAGGATAATTGGGTGCCCCCATATTTTAAATAACAAATAGTGTAATCCGTATGTGTGGGGTAACTGCGTGTCCCCATACTGTGGATAGTAAAAAAAATTGCTATATACCTATCCGTACATGGGAGGTAACAAAACACCCCATTCTTTACATAAAAAATATAGGAAGGGTTTCAGAAATGACCTCGGGTCAGTCTAATATTGGTTTTCTGCCAATCATTATTATATAATCATATGCCAAGTAGAATTTTTTAACAATACTGAAAAGCTGAAAGAAAAATTCCCATTTTAAGCATTTTCAAAGATTAAATTACCCCACACGTACAGATAGGGTTAGATTATAACCTCAAAGCTGGTAATGATGTATCCACTGCTTATATTGGGCAGAATATTACTCTTGGATTTGTTAACATTTGTTTGCTCTCATGCAAAAAAGATTGGCATTTAGGCCTAAAAAAATAACAGGTTTTGCAATGTTATTCCCCCAAGCATGAAGACACATGAAAAGGGATCGGGGATGAAAAATCAAGCTTTAAAATGAGAAATTTAGCTAATTTTCAAAATTAAGTGAACTGCCATCAGTCTCTTTCAGATTTTAGTTGTACAAAAACACATCATTCCTGCTGTTGTTGTCTTGCTAATCTTATCTTCCATTTCCTAGTGTTGTCATGGATACTTGCCTTCCCATCATTCCAAGTTTCCGGTGTTGTGAATGTTTTCTGCTGTAATTTCCGGGTTCGATTTCACGCAAGGGTCAGATCCAGAATTTGTCAACTTTTTTTCTCTAAAGAAATGAATAAGGAACACTTTTAATAGAAAACCATTTATAAAAAATCAGGCCTTTTGGATTCCTAGGTTCTAAGTGTTTATTTGTCTACTTGCTCGGAGTGTGACATAATTTCCGCTGTATTTTTCTGCTCACATATAGTGTGTGAAAATTCTTCCTATGCTCCTCGAGGCCAATACAAATTGATTTTATTTCAAACTTTCTTGATGAGCAACAATTTTTATAGCTTGGCAATTCAAAAATTTACCAGAAAGTTTACGGAGATCCCTGAAAAGGGAGGGCTTAATCCCGCTACATGGCCCAAAAGCCTGGATATCATCAAATTAGTGACAGGACTGTAGGAAGGCACAAACGAAGAAGATTAGTGAGGAGCTGTGACCAGAGTGCTGCAGGGTAAAATCTATCATTGTATTCCTCTGCTGCAATCAGTTGAAGTGCCATGTCTGACTGTCATTGTGCCGTAGCGAATTAAAGAGCAGTTTCTTCTGTGTTAAGTCTGTGGATGATACAGCTCTTTAATGTGCTACTGCAGCGTAGACTTGGCATCACCAATACTGCACTCCATTTGGCTACAGCATTACTGTATGTACAACGTACACTGCTGAGCTGATTATTGTAGAGATGTATCTAAAACACAAGACTATCTTACTCCAAGTTTTCACATTAGGAAGAGTAGTCCTCTAGATAACATAAGCCTTTACATCACTGTGAAAATGGAATAGTAGGCCTACACTGATCAAGGGGTAGAGACTAGTGCTAACATTTACTCATTTTCCTACTCATCTTTATGGGGGTGTTTCCTGTGTTGAAAGATTTAATAGGTTTTCTTTAATTTGCTGTGATTTTGTGCAACTTGTGGATAATTGCATGTCTCTATAGCATCACTATGTGTCTGTAAAAAAAATAAATACATGGTTTGTATACTAATGCAAGTCACAAATATACTGGATACCGGTACTTAAATTTTATTGTACTTTAAAGAACCTGGGGATGAAACTATGATATCTACTGTTGAGTGATAATAAAAATCTCTTTTTTGCATCTTTTCTAAGCCTGACTGTACACACAAGCTAAACCACAACGTAATTGGACTTGTTGCTTCCCTAAATTATCATTAGATGTAGCAGTTAAAGTCATGGTTCTGAATTAAAACAATGACCAAAGAGAAAAATCCAGTACATTTCTCTATAAGTGTATGTCTATAGAAAATCTTTCAAATTGTAAAACAAGATTTTCTTTCACCATTACAATTTAAATCAATGTCTAGATAGAAAATTCCAAAAGTTACACAAAAAAAGAAAGCAAAATGAAAATTTCTTTTTCAAAGACATTGGTTCAAATTTGAACATTGAAAAATTCTGGTAATATAAATACAGAATTAATGTTTCTATCACTGGATGTGTAATAAAATCCTGATAGTGATAAAACCTTAATGATTAAGATGTTATCATTGTTATTTATAATTGTTACAGCGGAACTACTTTTGATGGTTTAACCTCATAACTTTGTAAATAGATATTCGTTTGTTTTTTTCTTAATCCCCTGTTCTGTTCATAACCCGCCCTGTCTTTGGTAATGTTGAAAGAAGCACTTGTAAGCAGAAGTCAACTTAATGCTTCACTTTTGGTCCATCCTTTAGTGATTGCTTCGTCATGTATGATGTGGATTAGTATTTGTATGCACATTTTAGAAAGATGATTCAGCAAACTTTGTGTGAAAACTGCAGTAAAGAAATTTGTCTCAGGCTGTTGCTACCATGACTGATTTCTCTTCTTGGCCAAAGTACTTAAAATTGTCCTCTTAAAACGAGAAAATGAGTGATATTTTGTTTCAAATTTTTTTTTTTAATTATTAATTAATCAAAATGAGAATTTTTTCTTTCTTTCTATAAAAAATGTAGTTATAATTTTAATCCATACGACATTCATTTAAACCCTTGGTAACGCAATATTATTTTGCTTTTCACTATATGTCTAGGCTCTTGGCTCATATAAGAAAATATGACAAGCATGGCTTGTCATTATGGTCACAAGGGGTTTAGTTTAGATTATCCTTGTTTATTATTAAACTAAGATGGGTGCTCGTTTCCTTTATAACTGTTTTGTTCTTTCATAACTAATATATTGTTTCAGTAGAGGTCAATAATTTTCCTTCTTTAGTGTGCAATTTTAAGGCAAGAAATAAAAAAAATTGGGTTTTTTTTTGGTTTTTGTGTTTTTAAGAGTCCAAAATTTATTTATACTTTTTTCCGATATAGCTCATACAAAGTAGTAGAAATGGGGAAAAAGTATCTTGCTGCAAAGCTCTATTAAAAATTATAATGTTTTAAGTGAAAATTTAGGTGTTAGATGAATTTTTTGCAAGACACTGGTGCAAACAATTTGACCACAAATTGTGAGTCTTGAGCTAAAGAGAAAAAAAAATATTCACCACTTTTCTAAAAGTACCTTTTTCAAGACTTCTCAACCATTTTCTGCCTCTGCCGCACACGTCCTCCCCCACCCCTCCTCTCTTTCAAACAAATTAATAAAAAATAATTTTTTTTAAAACTTAATTTCAGATTATTTTTTTTTCCCCACTTTTTTGAGCCAAATATTTGTTCAAAGGGATGATGATAGCAAATTGGACTTAAGAAAAATGCTATAAATAAGTACCAATGTTAAAGAAAAAGGACAAGCACCAAAAACTGTGTACAGTTTAACTTTATGTTGAGAGAAAGAGTTGATTCTTCTCCTGTTTATGACATTTATGATGCACATTAAGATGCCATTTTTTTTTGGTTGTCTGCATACAAGCCTCAGTCATTTCTTATTCAGTCTCATATTCTGACCGATCTGACAGATTGTTCTGGCTTTCAGCTTCACGTTTGAATGTGCCCTGATATATTAAGTATGACTGATGATAATATTTTAGAAAAAGGACACAGTATAATTTTGCTTTTTTTTTCCTAAGTGGGGACTGATCATTTGATATAAGAAAATCTTGTGGCCAAAAATAGTAGTTTGCCTTGGATAAAATGCAAGATTCTTTTGTTTTACCTGCTTATCTCATTATACAATTTAATTGTATGAATTTGACAGATTAAAGTGAGATTAAGTGAATGAGGATAGTATGCCAAGTATTCTAAAATAATTTGTTACTTGATGAAGTCTTTGAAATATAAATATTAATAAACAATAACAACAACAAATGTCCTGCATGCTATGAGTATGCTATTCAATGGTGTAGATGGCCATCAAATAATGCTCTGTAAATATGCCAAATTGGATTTGACTAAACTGGTGACTTTTTGGTCTGCTAATATGACAGTAAAATTCATTTGATTGGTTTATTATTCAATTTCTTTTTTGCTTCGATTTAAGCAAATGACTTGTAATTTAATAAGCTGATTTATGATTATTTGATTTTTATGTGCGTTTCCAACTGACCATTTTAGATTTTTCTGCTGACTGACCAATTTTCTAGACCAGGAACTGTGAAAATTGACTCACCTATTGTTTATAGTTTGTAACTTTATTCCCTGGACTAAATTTATCTTTTCTTTAAAGAGGTTAATGAACAAAATGTAAGAAATAACATTATGACACTCTGGCCCACTGTAATGTTGGCAGGAATAATCGTGATATTTGTTATAAGTAGTGCTTTATAAGTGTCTTCATTGTTCAATAATGTGTGGATGAAAAAAAATTGTGTTGAATGGCCTTTCTGTAGATGTAGCCTTATGTGACATATGACATTTTGCATTAACTCTCTAGTAATTTTGAGGTGACACTTGATAATGCTAACTCTGGGGTGATTATTATTACTGAGGTTGTTCCTTGTAGTATTGCTAATTGCTGTATATATATATTTTTTTGCAGGATTCCTAATCTAACAATTGTTTTATTTATTTCTTTTTCCCTTCTACATATTTGCTACTTTTGTATATTGTGAAATGTAAAATGAAAATGTATGATCATTACTATGGTTTTTATTTTATGTAGAGCAGGTACTTCAAATATTTCCATCTTGGATCGTGGAATTTTTGAAAATAATATGAAATTAAAACCACATCTGAATCTTCTTTTTGTTCATTCAGTTTTTTACACTGCTACAAAAATTTTTTGTGAATGATTTGGTGCTGATTTTGTTCATTTGAATAACCAAGAAAAGTCAGTGTGTGTGTGTGTGTGCACCTGTTTATCTTCCCCAACCCCTTTTTCTGTTTTCATATATATGCCTATATATATATATAAAATATGTTTGTGTGTGTGTGTGTGTGTGCGCACCTGTTTCTCTTCCCCGGCTCCTTTTTCTCTCTCTCTCTCTCTCTCTGTCTTTATATTATGGCCTATATATATATATATATATATATATATTCATTTTTTTTCTCTTTCTCTTAAAAACCCTTTTAGGTTTGTACATTGTTAAAGATTACAAGTATCATACTGTAGCACAGTGCCTTCTTTGATTTAATAACTTGCAGCACATGTTGTAGGAGGATTTTTAATATGACTTCAAATAAAGTATAAAAAAAATAGAAAAAAACACAGATATTACATATAATTTTTTTAACAATTGGCAACTTTTCAGTGGCAATTGCCAGTTTTGGCACATATGACATTAAAGCTTGAATACATTCCTTCGAATACATGAGTTGGTTCTAAATATATCTACAATTAATGTTGAAAATCCTAAAACATTTTCAACCCTGCTCTGTGACCCTTCCTTACTGCCTTCCAACAAAACGTTTCTGCCCACACTTTAATCCCTGTTAAGCATGTTAAACGCTAGGTTAGGCTTAACCTTTGCAAGTTGTTGCAGACTATTTGAGGCAAAGGCTTACGTTCAAGTCACATTTTGAATATCATAAGCCACTGACAGTGGCTAAGATTTTTTCTGTGACATTTTCCATGTTGAAAATTGGACAGCACTATGTTGGGTTCTCAGCCAAGATATGGCATTTTTTAAAACTTTTTTGAAATAAAGCACATCAAAGGAGGTTGATTATTGGTAAACTCAGTCCACCATTAAGCAGTGATCTCAGGAAAGCAAAAGAAGGTACAAATAATGTACAATTCTTTTTTTTTTCTGAAGTGTTATGTAGGTCTCGTGTCAATACATTTTACAATGGCACCAGAGTATAGGGAAGTTTCCAATTTGACAAAACTTGTTAACATAAGAGCTCTTTGGTTTATCTTCAGGGACCATTCACAAATGACATCAGCCAAACTTTGAGAAAAAATGACACGCCCCCCAGTGCTGATGTCATTTGTGAACTGTGCCTTATATCAGTAAGAAAAACAAACAAAAATAAAAATTTACCTTTTAAGTGTAAAGTCAAAATAGTATTTTGTGAACAAAGTGCAGCAAACACTGCCATAAGTCGTGATTATATTCAATTTTTTTTTTTCTTTATGAACCGTTATCCCCTAACCCTTCCTTTTAATTATTTTTCCCCACGTTTATTTTTATGAAAAATTCCTACTGGTATGTCAAGTTTTCATGCGCTTTTGTTGTTTGTTTTTTTTTTTAATCAATAATTTGAAAATATTTATGGCACTTTTTTTTTCCTTATCAAGCTTTCAAAAGCTTTGATTTCTAATGACATGTTGTCCCTGATATCCAAATACAAAAACTCATCATAAGCTGCCAACATATCCTAACACAGTGTTTGTCAAAACTTCAACTTGAAATACACAATTCTTTACTACCTAAGAGTTCACTGCCTGAATCCAAACTCACAGATTCCCATTTTTTGTTGAGGAGAAAATTTTCCAAGCTGCTCATACAGAAATTAGCAGCAGCAAATTATCAATTGCATGCATTATTTTCAAAAGTCATCGCCTCTTGCTTGTACAGTGTCAGTTTACCCCTAATTTGGGCAACCATTGTCACCACCATCAGTAGATCCTCAATTTTGAAACCGACCAAAAATTGTTTCTCCAACACTTTCTGTTTCATTTCTGGAGCTTTTGACTTCCGACACTGGCTTCTGTGTGGCCTCAAAAACTGACCTTGTGCTTTTATGAGCTTCAGAGAAAAACGTACTGCTCTCAACCAAAGGTAACTGGGTGTTTTCAAGAACTCTTTGAGATCTTTGAATTTCACTGGAATGAGGCGCAGAATTTTTACCATTCTCCAAGTTCACTGCAAGATATCTGTAGACTTGATCTTCCTCAGCTGGAGGTGCGACACTCAGATTCTCTGGATTGTTATCGACAGATCCTTTACCATCTTCCTCATGCTGATCAGCAGGGGAATATTCCTTGTTTGCATCGATCAATGAATGGTTAAAACTACCATCAGAGGGTTTGGTGATATTTCTCAGCATCTCACTAGATGGAAATAGTTGATGGCTGTCCAAGGGAACAAACGCCTCATAGGTTCGTGTCTGTTGTGGGGGGACTGAGCTCAACATCTGCTCTTTGTCTGGAAAAACTTTGTTGGTGAAAGTATTTTCAGAAGCTTTTTTGGTTTGCAATGAAGTAAAAACCTGACTCTCTGTGGTTGGAGGCGTAAATTTTGCACCATCGTTTGATCCAAATTTTCCAGCTGGTTGCTGTTTGGTGACTGGAAAGAGAAAATAAAGGTAATTAGATTTAGACTTTTTAATCTACTTGGCTCACTTCTTTTCCTGTTAGTCTTTCTCTCAACCTGATTATTGTAATTACCAACCTCAAACTGTCATCATCACCATCAAGATGTTCATTACTATTTTGATCATCATACTTAATGCAACATTTTTAAAAATCTTCACTAAAACAATTTCCAGCCTAAAAAATAAGGTTGACATTTGCATCCTCTTTGTCTCCTCTTTCCAACTCTCCTTTAATTATGTTTTCTCCTCTGCCTCCTTTCAATCCGTTGTAGATGACTATTTGTATTATTTGCAGGGAAACAAACTGAACTTGAAAAAAAGATCACCAGACACTTTCATACAGCAATTAACTTCACTGAAATTTGGAAAACATAAACATATACTTTTCATATTCTTTCATATGTCAATATGCATAAATCTCTTCCCAGTGTTTGACTACTACCACTATAGCACCCACTCTTTCTTCATCGAACTGTACGATCACCGTATTTTAAAAGATGGCCACCTAAATGACAACCGCATTAAACATAAACTTACCTTCTGAAGGAGTCTTGAAGGTCACTGCAGCACTGAAAGGTCCAAATCCATTACGGTAGCGGGCATGAACCTATGAATAATGGAAATATTAGTTCAAGGATACGGATAAATTTAAGATGTTTGCGAAACAAGCTGAGGCAACCAAAATAACTTCATCCTGAATATTAAAAAACACAGTTGTTTAAGACCAGACACCTAAATAACTTCATCCTGAATATTAAAAAACAGTTGTATCAGACCTGACATCTACAATAAAAAAATTGCCTTTTAAAACAATTACTTTGATGTTCTCACCGCACAATATTATGAAGGGTAAGACAGGCAGCACCTAACAACAAACACTTAAGAAATTCCCAACATAAATGTCGAAGAAGTGGAATAAAATGGAAGTCTTTTCTCTCACTCTTTCTCCACCTTCCCTATTTTCAATTCTCCAATTCTTCCTCTCTCTTTCTCTATTTTCCATACACATCACCTTGAAATGGTAGGTAGTATTAAGCTCCAGATCTTCTACGATTGTGTTTACGACCTTCTCAAATTTCACCATCCACTGCTTGCGCTCTGCATTTTCCAGAGTAGCGTAGTGGACCCTATAGCCTGCTCAGATAAAAACATGATGACCCAATATTGTCCATTACTTATCACAAGACTCAATGCTTGATGAGTGAGATATTGCAAACACCTTTTTTAACACTTTATAATATCATGATCTTGATTAGCTAGTACATCTATAGGTTGGTATCTGTAACAAGATGCCTATCTTAGCATGTCTCCGAAATTATATGATTTGGTCAAAAAATATTTTCATCGCTTTTTTAAAATGATAGTATACTTTTTTAGTATGTGGTCCAAGAAAGAAGGAGAGGAAAGCAAGAGAGACAGAAAATGGAGATAAGCCTGATGAAAAGAAGATTAGTAGAGAGAGATAGAGACAGACAGACACATACACACAAAGTGAGAGAGAGGATGAGAGACAAGAAAAGAGATACATATTGATGGGTAGAGAGAAAGAACATTTTTGCAACTGCTGTTTTACTTTTTCTCAAAATGAGGTTAGACTGAGATCTTTCAAATGTCACTACTGATGTAATTACTCTTCCAGGTTGTGAAACATGGAAAGCCATAGAAGCATGTCAAGTCATCCAATACCTTTTTTCAGAACACTGATTATTGTAGAGCAAGACTCTTAAATTTTTTTTTCCCCAATAGATTTATGGCACAGCTAAAAAGAGTTGCTAAGCCCTTCATATCAGGTGGCCATTTTGCAGACTAGTGACTGAAAAAATTTATATAAACTTTAAAAGTTTCTTTCCCGAGAACAAAACTAGGAATTGAACTCAGGACCTTTTTGATCACGTATTTACAATACTAGTGAGCCAAGAGATGTGCTTGCTGAAGCTGCTAGATAGAAAGCTGGAAAGAGAGAAACAAATAAGGCAATATGGAGAGCACACATCAGAAGGCACTTGGAGGTCTTCTATTTCAACATTCAACTGTTATGTCATAGTATTTTTCCAGTTAAATTAATGAACTAGAGTGTCTTTTTACAGTTCAGCTTCAGTTCTTCGCCGTTTGGTCAGCAGAATGATTTGGAAAGCCAGATCTCTTGTCTCTCAAGTCCTTGAGATGATCTAGATTGTTGGCTGTCTTGCAGCCACACGAGGTTGAATCTGAGGCACCAAGGTGGGCTCTCAGAATGAGAGGCATTGATAACAATGACAACTGTATGGGGACTCAAGCAATTACATAGCTGTTAGAGAAAAGAGTAGGATAAATAAAACAATTAGATTTTAGGTATTAGTTAGACATTGTTATCCACAGGCTGAAGGTCTGGATTCTTGTTTTAGGGAAGCCAGTTCATATGAAGCTCTAGGATCCAGACTTTTCCAATGAAAATCAAAAGTTATTTAATATAGACCTTTGAAAAAAATGTGACACAAAGGTAAGAAAATCTACTCCAAAAGTTATACACACAAAAAATTGGACTTTTTTTTACTTGATTTCGCTACACACAACTGACCTGTTATCTCTTCCTGGGCGGTTTGGGGTGGTTGCCAGGCAACCATGACACTATCCAAGTTGTCATGGATACTAGAAATAGTCAGGTTAGAGGGTGCTGATCTTCTTTCTGACTTCCAAGAGGAAACGAAAATTTTGAAAGTTGTCTCAATAATGAAAAATTTGTGCTTGCATGTGAAAGTTCCCAAAATAATATTTTAAAGTGGAATATACAAAAAATGATGGTCAAGATGTGAAGTGTAAAAAGATGGAGATATCAGGAAATGAAGTCTTTAAATATGCAATCACTATCAAACAATTGATTCTTTCAATATGATAAAATTAATGTTGACTTCCTGTCATACCTTTAGAAAGTCAAATCATTGATCAACTGCATTTTTTTTATAAAACTTACTGTACATTCCCTTTTAAACTGCTGCATTTCTTTGTAAAAGTGCTGCCTTCTTTATCATATTTTATATTCATGACTTTTAATTACAAAAATTACGAGCCCTTAAATATACATCATTTTACTTGGTATGGTATTCTATACAGTTCCCACAGCCCACATACAAATGTAAATAAGGCAACATAATCATTAAGTCACTGCTCTACCCTCATATTGACCTTCAAAAGGCAATAATAACACAAAATGATAGCCTAGAAGAAAAGTCAAAAGCCAAAAATTATAATCATCATCATTGTGTCATAATTATATTACAATAAAGAAGAAAAAAAATCAATTACAAACCTTTGGGTGGTTTGTAAACTGCGATGTCACTCAGAGGGCCATAACCCACTCTGTTTCTGGCCTGCAACCGAAAGTAGTAAACCTTGTGTGGAAGTATGCCTTTTAGACGAATGGCCTGTTGGTCTGTCGCTACTATCTCCCATTCCTTGGATGCTAGGGATGGGTTCAGACTGCGGTAGATGAAGTATTCTAGATGAAAGAATGTGAAAACCCATCACAATTACCACACAGTCCATATGGAGAACAATTTTTTTTAACCAAGCAGAAATATCGATGAAGAATGGCTTAGGCAGGAAGTTGTTGGTTCACTTTTTGCATGAGTTATTATAGGGCCAATAGTAAAAAATACAAGAGGTGTAGGCATCCTCCACAGGAGGCCAGTGCTTGTTGCTGGCTTTATTGCCAGTGAGGTAAGAGAATTTCTATCAAGAGAGTCAAAACAAAATCAGAATTGTACACTCAAACATTGGAAACACAAAATGTTCTTTTTTTTAAATCATCACCATTGTCGTTTTGGCTTTACAAAATATCTCCTTCCTAACAAAAATCTATGTTTCTCCAGTCTTTTACCAAGGATTTTCCCGTTTGAATGCTGTGGTTCAGTCCAGCTGAGCTGCAGCTCTGTGGGATTTCCCATTACTGGCTGGACTGTGATGTTTTGTGGTGCACTTGATGGAGCTAAATCAGACAAAATAAAAAAAAAATGAAGTAAAATATTCAATTAATTATATTTTTCTCTTTTTCTTTTCCAGCAATCAACAACTGATTCTAATAATTCTTTTGTCTTAAGCTTCATTAAATTAAAAGAGTCTACACCAACAAAAAATATTGAGGGTGGTAATAAACCCACAAAAATTAATTTGTCACAACACCTGCATCTATCTGGATTTATGAGAGGTGTAGTGGATATCCAAGTCTAAAAATTCAAGGCTCAGGAGTACTTGTTAATTTCTTGAATGTACTATTGCTTTCAACATGAACCTGCTTAAGTTAAATTGTTTCACATTACAATTTCTGCAGCAAAGGGTGAAATAGTAAGATGTGTCTGCCATAGCCAAATGAAAAGCAGTATTGTCCCCAGACTTAACACTAATGATTCTGCCCTTTCATTGGCTACACCACATGTGCTGTGAATAAATTTCTATGCAAAATCCCCCATTTTGTTTTGCGGAAAGAGATTACTAAAATAGTAATTTGACTTTCAACACGATAGTGAATTGGAAGTACTAGTTTGTGGTCTTAAAAAAATTGTGGCGAGTAAATTTACAAAATAGACAACACCAAAAAGTGCATTTGCAAGACTTTATGACCATGACTCTTTTGTCACTGACCAGAAGCCTTACTATTATAGCCTTCAATGAAAAGTTTTGAAATCCAAAAGCAAAGAGAAAAATACGATTTTTAGATGTGTGTTACAAAACAAATTCAATGAAAAACAGATATTCATCAATTAAAATCTAGAGAACTGACTTGTTTGATGTGTGGAGTTAAGAACAGGTAGACTCCAATCACTGGAAATGTTTGCAATGACAGCCTTCACTGAGATCTCGTAAGATGTTGCGGGTTTGAGCCCTGTAAGCTTGCGATGCAGACTCACTGTGCCTGTGTACTTGTAGGATTCACCAGAAAGTGGGGAATACCGGATCTGGTTCAAGAAACAGAGAATATTTATAAAATGTTGCTTTAAAGAAATTCAAATACATATGTGGGAAATTTCTCTTAATAATTTACTATACGTAGATTTTATAATAAATTCTCTTCATACAAAAATGGTGGTCTGAAAGAAAGCATTTAGATTTAAAAAAAAACAAACAAACAAATGATAAATCTGTCAAAATAAGGCACATGGTATTTCCAGTATAATGATAAAGTTTGTCTTTCACTCTTTAAAATGATAAACAATGCATTGATGCATTGGCCAGTACATTTTTATGAGAAATTTTAGTCTCACTACATATTCTATGTCTCAGTTGGACTGGACAAGAGGCATACCACATAACTTCTTCCCTCCAAAACCTCTTGACTGCTTCCCAAAACAGGATCCACCCAACTGACCATGAGTGAAGTTGGGCTGTCTGACTGGACTCTCAACTGAACAGGTGCCAGAAGGGGAATGTTCTTTAGAGTAGCTGGACAACATAAGAATTGGTGAAGAACAATCATCTTGAGAACATCCTCAATTTCCAGAGATATATTAAAGTGAGGGCAGGTGACTACCAACCAAAAGGTCTGAGGTTCAATTCCCAGTCCGGATCAAGTCAGATTATCATTGCTCCTTCTGTGTCCACCCAGCACTAAATGGGTAGCTAGGTCTCTTAAGACCCGGCGAAAGTAAAGGCGGCGAGGAAAGCAATGGCAAACTACCTCAAATGCCGTATGCCAAGAACAATCAGGACCCTACCCCTGTTTCCCCGATGCTTGGACTAAGCGTGGAACCCACTTTATATTAAAGTGGACTTGATTTATCAAAAGAATTCAGACTTTATTCTGCTACATGTTGCAACATTAATAGGAACCAACTTCACTCAGTTTGTATTAAACTAAAGTTGACTTCACAGAAATGCTGACTGCTTTGATAGATTTCTTCTCCACTGTACATTATTAAGACACAATACTTACATTCAATCACAGGTAAGTTTGACAGTATATATGCTCATTCCCTTTTGATTGTGTTTACCAAATATGATACTTTGGCTGAAGGACAGATTAATGAATATTGATCAGATACTTTCTTTAACAAGGCAAGACAAAAAAAATGACAAAAATAATGCAGGATGAATGCGTGATCAACAACATATACCCCCTAACCTCACACAAATTAGATTGAACTAGATGGCAGAGTATTATTGTACGGTATTTATTTGGTTTTGTTGGTTTCATTCATTTAGTGGGAGCATTACCTTTGAGAGTGCGCACTTTCCGGAAACTTGGCTGGCTTTCCCCAATTTGATTGAAGGCTCGCACACTTACAATGTACTTTGAGTTAGGGCCTGTAGAATTATGATATGAGAGAAGAGAAAAAAAAGCTGTCAGACTGCAAGTTGTGATATTTATGGGAGGGAAGGATGTACTTTGCCGTTGGGGCCTGTAACATATGGGAGAAGAAAAAAAAGCTGTCAGACTGCAAGTTGTGATATTTATGGGGGGGGGGGGGGG
>BLXT01007665.1:31601-46673 GCA_019648995.1 Plakobranchus ocellatus | reverse complement strand
TTTTTTTTTTTCCATCAACTTAAATTCTTGCAAATAAGAAGACACCAACTGACTCTGTCATTATGGTAGCTAAAATGAGTTATATAAACCATACAGCCATTGCAAAAATCAAATGAAACCCACCTATGAGATAAACTGTGTTATGCTCCAGCCCATATAGCTCAGTTCCCACTCGCGTCACGTTCTTGTACAAAACTGGGCTTCCTCTACGCATTTGGCGATAGCTGACCTGAAATCAAGTAGTTTCTTCAACATGTCAAACTTGCTATGTGGAAACAGCAATAAGTGCCAACAGTCTGGGCCATAAGGTACCAAAATCTTTTTTTTACTTTTAAATATTTGGCTGTAAAGTTTACAATCTAATATCTTTAAGGCCAAACTTTTTCATTGATTATGTGGGGTTTTTTTTGTTTTTTATTTATTGACTTCTAAGTCTAGACAGTCTAGTCATATTTGGCATCATGTAATTCAGCTCAGTACATCTAAACTTTGTAAACATACCTTCTGTTAAGGTATGAATTTGGATACAGTTCTTATGAGAATCAATTAAAGACAGGATCTGAGGAGTATTCGATGTTAAATGTTGAAGAGGAAGAAATAGATTACGAGAAGGTGGAGGAGAGTTTAGGGAGGTAAATCTAGTCTAGAACAGGCTCAGATCAACATAAAAGTCCTTCCCTCTGGGTTGAGATGGGTCCTAATTGAGTTTTATAGAGGTGTAGTCATAGGATGACAACAGCAGTGACAAAGATGGGAAGGGACGCGCAGTTGCAAAGTAGCGAATATTTTGCAGCAAAATCCAGAGCAGGAGAAGATATAGAGCTTTGTAACTGCAAGCTGAAATCTTTCAGAGAAAAGTTGTGTAAAATAAGTCTGCTGTAAAATTTGTTTCAATGAATGAAATGGCATTTCATGTTGTGAGAGTATCAAGCAATATACTCTGTGAATAACTACAAAGTCTTGTTTGTCCCCCACTAGTAGAAGATAATCATGGCTTTGCCCACCTATGTTAGAACATAATCATTGCTAATGAGTCATATTCAAATCTTCAAGTTTAATTTTCTCTAAATAATTCTATTTATTTGCAACCCATTGATGCTTGCACGAGCATATTTCAGTCAAAATTTATCTGACATAAAAGTTTTATATCACATTTTATTTCAAAAACTGCAATGAATTGGTACTGAAAGAAGCTAGTCTTGAACAATCACTAATTAAAACGATAAGACAGAGGCAAGTACAATTTTTAGGTTGTATTTTTTGACACAAGGGTTTAGAACACTTAGCAATCACTGGAAAGATTGTAGGCAGATGCAGTAGATGTAGACAAAGAATAGATTTCATTGGAAGTCTTAAGTCATAGGCAGTAGGTAAGGTAGCAACAATAACTTTATGACGTTAACTGAGAATAGGTTTGAGTGGAGGAACATGATCGCCAATGTCTGTTCCGGTCAAGTCATCTAAAGAAGAGGAAGAAATCTCAAAATTTGAGCTATAAATGTTATCAGGTAACTCAAATATGCCAAGGATATCTTATGCCTCAAACCAGCAGAATGCATCATATACAATATTTAGGTGAAAACTGAGAAGGGCTTTGCTAGGTAATAACAAAACAAAAGGTGTTCATGAATCATGTAAGGTAATACTTTGCTAGGTAATAAGAAACTAAAACATTCATAAACTATTATGCTAATCTAAAGAGAAACTGAACAAGAGGGCAAAGAACACTTGTATAAACTAAAATAAAACTGTCCTCTGAGAAAAAGATTTCTCAGGAACAAATTTTCACAACAGGCTGATAAAAGATTTGTTTAAACAACCAACAAAGGCCTTACTTTGCAAACATTTAATCAATAATGACAAACCTGATAAAAGGGAATGGCATAGGAATAGTTCAGGGGACGTAACCAGTTGACTGAGACTCTGGATGGTGACAGAGCTATTGTCTGGATCTTTGTTACTTGGGGTGGAAGCTCTGGAAAAAACAATCCTGATAGGTTATTATTGATTTCATCTGAGCATCAATTAAATATGCCAATGATTCACAATTCTTGACTTTCCACTCTTAAATTTAAAAAGATTGAACTTGAAAAGTCTGCCTTTCATAGATTATTGCAGACAAACATAGACATGATATTGTTATAGAGGCAGTGAGTAAAGCACAACAATATTGTTGTGACTGAAAAAAAACCCAAACAATATTACTTTGTTCTATAAAAAAAAGAATTCTTACCCCTACCCCTACCCTCATTATCTCTCTCCCCCTCTCTCTCTCTCAATCCCAAATAACCATAGGGTGCCTTGCTACCTAGATTCTTCTATCAATCTCTTTGCTCTCTTTTTTTTTTTATCTTTCCAAACTTAAATCTCTCTTCCAATTTTTTCCAGTTGTTTATGGCATAAGTATGCCAAAATGAGATTCTAGAATCCTTGCATTTCTGAGCTTAAGAGCTATCATATCATACAACAGAGTCAATACAGTTTACTTGAAGCTTGAATCAATAAAATGGAAATTACTATCCTAGAAAGACTTTCCAATCATGTTAGCCTCGTGATGATATACTGGATTCTTTGTCTTAATGTTCAGAATAAAAAAGAACAACCAATAGTCATCAAAAAGTCAACAAAGCAGTAATACATTGAAACGTTTCGCCTTTATCGGCTTCATTAGTTTCTTTAAGATGACATAAGAAAAACCTTTTTTTTTTGGGACTTTTTGTTGACTATTAGTTCAAGCTGGTGGTTGTTCTTTTTTATTCTAATTGCTACTTTATAAATCTCCACACCATCCTCATGATCCTTCAACTAATAATTTTGTTTCCAAGAGTGCTGTGCCTGAGTTTTCCTTATTTTACCCTTAATGTTCATGAGCTATCTTAAGATATCTGTTGAGGCCAAATGAAGTGCAGTGTTGGTCATAATATGTTGTGAGCTAAGATATAAGTGCCTACAGTTGTTTCAAAAAGGATTTTAATTTTTACAAACATAGCTTAAAAAGCGTACTTCTCAAAGACTTATGCAATATCCAATTCATTAGGATGAAAATAAAATCAATATGCTTTTGATAGCAAATGAAAAAAAATTTTGGTGGTTATTAAAGAGCTTGTCATTATTATTGCTATGAATATTTGAAGGGAGAATCCAATCATCATAGTATTTGTAGGCAATACCTCTGTCCTTTTCAGTGGCTACTCATGGTACAAATAGATATAAAACTGTCTGTACATTGGGTGGCTCTTAGGAACAGACCTTGGATGTCCAACCTCACAGTAGCGTGATCTTGACCTGATAATGACTTTGCCACGCATGCATAGTCCCCGTAGTTGTAATGATGAACTTGTGGGATCTCCAGGTATGACAGACGAGTGAGAGTCTCCAAATCATGTGTGGATCTCACATACATTCCCTCAGTATAGCTGGGCTCCTCAGTCTGTGTGGTGGCAGACAAAAGATGGTATGATTGGTTTGTTAAAAAACATTAGCCAAAAATCTTATTGATGTGGTCCAGAGTTGCTCAGTTTTAACATTTACTCATATGCAAAGCAGAGGCTGGCACTATATCTTGGTGTTTCAATGTGAGACTGAAGTCTCACATAACCTCATGAAACAGCCTCTAGCTATATTCTATAAACTTGGTATGGAAGTGGCACAGGCAAGAAGATAGCAAAGGACAGAACTGTTCTCAAAGAGGCTGTTGTGTAAGCTGCATCTTCAGCAGGACATTCTTGAGAGAGAGAGAGAGAGAGACAGAGAGAGAGAGAGAGAGAGAGGGAGGGAGAGGGGGGAGAAAGAGAGAGAGAGAGAGAGAGAGAGAGAGAGCTTCCATAATAGGTTTAACCCATCAAGTAGAGATTCATACGCTGATCTTTTGGACCAACTATGTAAACTCAGCATCTAAAACAATGCTAAACTTTGGTTTTACACAAAGCCATGTGCTTAAAAAAAAAATAGTAACAATAACTATTATGGTTGAATCTTTTGAATTCAGGAAAGGGTTAGGGGAGCAATAGGGGAACAAGACTATTGTTGTTACTGACCAGTCTAATCATAGCTATACTTTCATGAATTCAGTGCCAACTCATTCACAAGGACTTACAAATCACATGGGCATGGGTAACATCATCACAAAATGAGACGTTTTGCTGAAAAATCAGCATTAGAAAAATACATTCTAAGTGTGAACATCAAGCTCTGTCAAACTCGCTCAAACATTACAACACCATTTGGATGTAGAATTTTTAAGAATTATGTTAACTGCATTTACATGTGACAGCTACATTCACAAGACTAGTTCCTGCAGCAAAAAGCCTAGTTCTGTGATGACATTAAAAAACAGCAGAGAATATAAAAATTAAACTACTAAATTGAAAGAGAAATCTCAAGGAAAATGCTTTGACTTCAAACTGGTGAATTAATTTTTTTATTGATCTAGTCATAGACTACAGTCTCAGTGCCATATAATGAGTCAAGTTGTGGATTTATGACTGAATTTACACCTAAATCTTAAATGAAGTGTATACAAACTATCACTACTTTAAATCCAGAAAGCTTTTAACAACATGTCTATGGAAAATTCTGCATGGAGAAAAGTGAACTGATTTTCGCCCTTCTGGTTCTGGTTTTTCAACTAAGATTAAACATATAGATCTGAAACTCAACTGATTTTGTGAGACTGCTACACATTTACAAAATCAACTCAGTGCACTAGTGCTGTTACCTTCTCTGCAACATGTATGTTTTTCCTCATTCCCCTCTTTCCTACACTTTTACCTTTTTTTTTGCGCCTACCTGTATTGACATTGCTTCTATTGATATTTTGCACAAGTAAAGATATATAATAAGTCCCTATTCTTTCTTTTACTTTGTCAAAAAAAATCATAAATGTCAACACGTGTTCTTTAGCATGACTATTATAGTGATTTTTTCAGTCCCTGATGTACTGAAGAGAAGTCTTACGAAATTTTTTCTACTCACTTTCACTCCATTAATCAAGGCTTAAGAAAACAAACAATTTTTTTTTGGGGGGGGGAGGGGGGGTCTACCAATATATTAAGAGTGCATAATACTTTGTAAACATACTGCAGAGGACAAAGTGAGGTGGAAGTAAGAAAGCATTTTCCATCTTTGGCTTTTTTATTTTGATATACTGACATTCTCTTTCCTCTGATGTCAATAAATATCCAAAGAACACTATATATTTATATCAAACAGTTTTTACCTTCCCTTTGGCAGTCGTTTTTTTTCCTTTTCCTTTTAGTAGAAACATTTTAAGTGAGCACTGAAGGGATTAGTCATATTGACATAGTTTGAGATAACAATCTTGAGATTAAATACCAACCTCAGCTATGGCCGTACGAAGTCTCTCATGGATCCACATAATCTCAGGCAGGGGTTTACCGCGGGCCTCACAGACCAGCCGAGCCTTTGCCTCCTCTAGCACTGTCATGCCTTCAGCATAAATTATTTCAGGCGGTTCTGAGGAGGCAGAGTTGACCAAATGGGAGTCAAGAATAACACATTTAACTGAGGCAGATGAGGCATCAGAAGCTTCAAGCCCATTAGTTAACAGAACATATGAAAGCTTGGATTTCCAGTTCTAGCTCAGTTATATGGTGCTAAGCACTTCATTGTAATAAATACTTTTATACGTTTATAGTTTAAGTTTATCCTCAAGCTCTCCTTTCCGTCTCCTTCTTCTTAACATCATACCTTGCGATGAAATCCAATTATAAATGACAGCTATTTGAAAACTCCCTATATATCGTGAGACTCAATCACTGCTACATGGGTTAAAATGCTCAAAATGTGACCAGCTCAATTCAAGATATATTTTGGACTGCCTTGTAATTATGCAGCACATATATTTGTTAGTAATCTCCAGATTTTGAAACCCTTTTTGGTTGGGCAACAGTGGCAAGATATAGGACCCTCTTATGTTGGATCCTTGTAGATCTCAGGCTGGCTTCACTAGCTCACTAAGCCACTAAAGCCCCATGCCCTGTAGATTGGTTTGGTTTTTGTGCATCAGCCTGTCTGCAATAAGGTTTTTTTAAGTTTTCCAGCCCCTCCCCCAGGCCAGAGTGTCAGTGGCGGGCTCAAACTCCTGACAGATAAGATCTCTGCAGATCTCAGGGTGGGTCTGCTAACCAATGTACTACAAATGTTTCCACCCTTTGTTATAAAAAAAAAATGGAGGTTAGGAAAAATGAATTAAAATGAAAAAAGGTTGAACAAGAGAAAATGTTAGGAAAAATGAATTAAAATGGAAAAAGATTGAAAAGATGTACGGGGCAAACAAGACGAGACTGTGCAAGATGAGAAACATTTGTGAGAGAGTAAATTTAAAAATCCTATTGATGAAAATGGCACTGCACCAGGATTTACATGAGTTTATGATGAGATGAGGCTAAGTCAGATAATGAGAAGAAGAGTGGAGTAAGAAGTCTTGTTCTCATCAAGGTATGTATTTTTTTCTATAAAAAATTCCATTTTATGTTTGATCACATATGAAGAGTGCAGGGGAAAAGGGGCAGATGTCACAAAAAAAGAGTTCTGAAAAAATCGAAATTTAAAGTTTGGACAACTGCCCTTCTTTCACAGGACAGCTTTTTAAAAAAATCCTGTTATCTCTGGACTATGGCCTTTCTTCCCCTGTAAATTTTTTTTTAGAACAAAATAAACGACGTAAGCTGAGGGCTGATGGGATTAGTTAAGAATTTGATATTTTGTGACTATGCTTTTCTTTCCCTGTAGTCTTCATATATTATCATCATACTGGTTTTGCACATGAATGGAGCAGAGACATAAAGCATATCAAATTAAAAAAAAAAAGAAGAAACAAAAGCAAGAGCACATACACAAACATTGTATTTACCATTTACTATTAAGGTCAAGGTCTTTCTCTTGAAGCCAACACTATTTTTAGCAATGCACACATATTCCATCTCTGCCATACGGGTGACTTCATACAAAATTAGAGATGAAGTCTTGAGGTCATGACCGTCTGTGCTGGTTGTTACAACAGCCCTTTTTGAAATGCTGAGATTTGTTTTGCCTATCTGAAGTCACAAAAAGAATAAATTCAAAACACATTCTTTGAACATTAGAAAATGAAAACAAAACCAAACAATACAAAAATCAATAGCAAAACAATTTAAAGAGCAATGCATTTGCACAGGCAGCAGCCATTATTCTTACTAGTTCTTTGTCAAAACCAAAATAAATAAATAAACAAATTAATATAAAATTAATGAAAAAGTTATTACCCTTTTAAACTCTAATCATCGCTGAACCATTGCGATACTATTGGCATTTAGCCATCTGTTCACCAAAGGCCAAGGCTACATAATTATTATGACTAGTAAGATACAGACAGCACTTGGTCAGCTGTGAACTGATGGTTATATATTTTTGTTGCCAGTGATTTACCGGGGTCAAAACTATACAAAATTTTACAAACAGAGATTTAAAATTACTTTTTTCAAATATCTACATCATAATCGCTTGGTAGCTTAGCAGTGTTTGAGGAAGGAATCAGGAGTTCAGAGCTTTTTTTTTTTTCAATCTAAACATCATCCGATTTAGATGTTCAGACACTTGCAGCAACAAAATATTGATTTAAAGTCAGAATCATATCTTACATCAACAATGTTAACATATCCTTGGCTGGACTGCAGGTACCACTCCAGTGATGGCAATTCCTGCCCTTTGGCCTTACATGTCAAGTTTGCATCATTTCCAAGAACAGCTGCTTCAGCATGAATGTAAGTCACCTCAGGCGGAACTGCTCACAGAAAAAAGATTGTCTAGAATTGAGAATATCCATGACATTAAAATGCTCATGATCATTTGCTCCATTATTGATTTTTGTTTTTCATTTTTGTACGCAGTGGATAAGAGAAGAAAGGAAAGAGAAGAGAAAGCAATAAATAGAGGAACAAGACAAGAAAGACTACAATTTTTTTTAAAGACATCTGGTTTGTTTAATTTGTTTTCCATTAATTCAAGAAAGAAATGTTTTCTGCACCAATGCCAATTCAAATGAAAAAAATCAGAACCTTTACCAAAACCAGAAGTGGACACAATCAGCTGCTCTGAAACCTGACTTTCTCCAGCTGAGTTTAAGGTTGTCACATTGACTCTATACATTGTGTCGGGATGAAGGGCAGTTATATGGACCTGCGCACTGCCTTTCACCAGCTGCTTTACATCCGTTGAGTCTGCAGAATCCATTGAAAAAGTAGCATTGTCATAAAAAGGGAGAGAACTGAAAAATATGCTTGTTAAACTTTCAACGGGTTTAAAAATACTTTAAAATTTTCTTAGGAGGAAAGGGGAAATACCTAAAGGACATTTTTTTATTATTTGTTGAGGCAGTGAATTTGACTTATGAATTTGTTGAGGTCAAATTAGGCAGAAAAAATTTTAAAATATTTCATCATCTTTGATTTGTTGAACTCTAAGTATTAAATTCACAGCCATGGTCGTTCTTTTTCATTATCAATAATGAAAGCTAGCAAAAACAGAGCATTTTCATAACAATTTATGACAGAAAATATATATCAAATCTGAACAATCATTCTGATTATTTTTTACTTTTAATTTCAATAGTGTGCAAACATGGCATGCAAGTAAAAATCGTTTTGGAAAAATGTTTCCATTTTTTTAGTTATTGCTTTCAACAATAAGCTATATATACTATTCTAATATTCTGATCACTATCATTATCTATGTGAAGGTTAACTGATAGTTACCAACCATTCAGATTTTGTACAGTTATCCTGTAGGCCATCACTGGGCAACATTCAGGGGTAGGTGGCACTGGCCAAGTCAGATACAGAGTGCTTCCAGTTCGATTCACAAGCTTGATCTCTGATGGGGGTGAAGGTGATGGGTCAGGTGTTGGCCCTGAGACTTCCAAACGCACAGGGGTTGATGGTTGCAATTTCTGATTATCTGGAAAGAAAAATGTATTTCTAGGATTTTATACAAAAGGCAAATTTACTTCAACTGTCTTTAACTCATAATTGTTATTGTTGATATTTGTCACATTTGGATGTCTAAAGATATAGCAACAAACCATTAAGATTGTTGGCCAAAAATCAAACCATTACCATTGTTAGGCAAAACCAAACCATTACCATTGTTGGTCAAAACCAAACAATTGCCACTGTTGATCAAAAAGCAAAACAGTACCACAGTTGTTCAAAAAGCAAATCATTACAATTGTTGGAAAAAAAGCAAGTTATTACTATTGTTGATGGAAAAGTAAGCCATTGCTATTGTTGGTATTTAACAAACCTTTACCATTGTCTGTGACCTTCACTGGCTCCACAAATATTGATTTCCACCTGGTGAAGGGTCCTGTACCATTTATGTTTAGCGCTGCAATACGAACCTTGTATGTCGTGTTCCGCATGATATCTGATGCAGAGTGGAAAGTTAGTTGATAATATTACTTAAAATTTTTGTTATATTGACGCATAATAAATAGTAGTGAGGAAAATATTCAAAGCAAGGAGGTAAAAAAAAAAGGGTGACTTAAGTCTAAGAAAAAACTTTTTCATGCATTTGTACTCCACTAAAAAATAAATTAATTTGGCTGCTCCGCTTTTTTATGCCATGTGGAGGACAAAAGTAAGGGATGGTGTATGGGAGACACATATATAAGATTTGTTTTTATACCAGGAAGGGTTAAAGTAATTATTTTATTCATTTTCTGACTTCTTGTGCAGCCACAACAGCAAAAAACACAGTGGAACAATTTTGTTTGTATGAAAATGTAAGCCTATTCACCATTTGGTGATTTTAGGCTTTATGGTGCTTCCTGCCAGGGGTCACGATTAGCAATACTCAACAACATCAAGAGAATAGGCAAACATTTACAACTTTCCAAGGCTACTTGCAGATTTTCCTCCGTAATTCAAAAGGTGTTGAAAGAGTAGGATTTAGAAAATAGACAGGCACGGGGAACAAAATGACTTTAACTAAAAGTAACATTAGTTTCATTCATTGAGAATAATATGACAACATTTTTTAGGAACTTGTGTCCTTACTTAGAATCAAACAGATGATTTATTTCTCAAGCTTTTTTGGTTAAGTTTCACCCATAAATGACAGCTTATGCTGCCTGTTGCAATCTCAATCAAGTCTACACAAACCTTTGAGCTCATAAACTTTCTGGTCTTTCTTTGCTGTGACAAACTGTATGTCACTCTTGCGGGACCTTTTACGCTTGTAGCTTATTCTATAACCAATCAGTGGACCATTTCTTGACCTTGGATTGGGTGGCTTCCATGATATGATCACAACCTAGTAGAGGAAAATGATGGATTAGTGGAAATCACTTAAAGGTAAGGACATATTTTTTTCTGAGTCTTAACTTGAAAGCCTGTGGAAGCTTAGTGGTAACACTCAGTGGGTGCTTGAGTATTGCCTGAATTCACAGCCAAAAGGTTACTGCAGGTGTTAGGGCAGGGACTCCATTACACCCCAGGTGTGCAGGGCAATTTTCTTAAGTTTTTACTTACTTCATTACAAGCCTTTGTAATAATAGACTGTTTGTTGATGCTTTATACATTTTTCAAACGATAATAGGCACTATGTTTTTGCTTAGTAAAATTCTAAAATAAAAGGTATAATCAAAACTAAAATAATACATTAAGCTATGCACTTGGGATTTAAATGTTTCCACTTTTCAGGCTAAACAAGGCCAACTCTAATTTGGTTTTACATCCCGTAAGTTTCTTGTGATATATATGTAGAGTCAACATTGCAGATAAGATGAAAAAGGACGTAAAAAAGTCACAGTTCTTCATCAAATAGTTTGTTTCACCTACCCATCGTGTTTGAAACTCACCGAAGAGTTTGTCAAGCGAAGCTTGAAAGCATTTGGAGGCCTGCTAGGCTTGGCAGAGAAAGGCCTGGCAATGACCTGGCGACTCATTGAATGTGGTGGAATATCCTGAAAATTAAATATAAAATACTGATATCATGGATAGACTGAGAATCTTATTGCTAAATGAAAAAAAATTTTCTCTCTATTTTAAACTAATTTTTTGCTCATATTGAAGCAGTGCATTCTACTATACTCACTGAATATTTAATTGAAATCTTTGGCAGAGCTGTTTCAAGTTTGGTAAAGATCTCCAATGCATTTATACAAAATCTATATAGAAATGCACTACATGGCATGAAGAGTGTCTTGATTAATGATGATGTGAATATATATATATATATATATATATATATACAACAAAATAATACCATTCAGAGAACAAATTGAAACTATAAGAGGTTAAAAAAAAAATCCTTCCCTTCCTCTTCCCCCTCCCCCAAAAGATAATTTTTTTTTTGTAACCTAAGTCTTCTTATAAATTTTGTCATGAATCACATCGACACTTTTTTTTTTCATATAACATTTTGTTGGATTAAAAAATAAGACAAATCATGTCATCCGCTTCCTATTTCAAAACGATTACTCACATAAATAAGCAAATGCAGTGCTTACAACAGTTAAATAGAATACGATGGTGCCATTCAGGGTGTGCTTTAAGGTTACAGTCTGCTTTCTAATGTTTGATTTTGTTTAATTTTATGTGTTTCTACAGAAAATTAAATATCCCTTTAAAAAAAGTCCCAAAGTGAAGCGAGAGTAAGTTAACCTGGATTGGAGTCCTGATTTTATTACTTTGCCTTTGCTTTCCTTAATATCTTTAACTTTGCTGGGTCTTAAATGAGTGCGCTATCCAATTAATAGTGGATAGACATAAGCAAGCTCATAAAATTCATTGCTCCAAACTACTCTTAAGGTAGTCAAGCACCTAATTAATTGTGCTACTCCTTAACCTATGTTTTTTGTAGATTCAATTTAAGTAAAATTAATAGAACTGCATGTTCTTACTCTTAAATGTAAATTTTTCATTCTCTTTCAACAAAAGAGAACTATGCATTCAAGAGCTTTAGATGTTCTGTGCCTATGAAAGCATTACAGAAGTACAAACAAAATCTTTAAAAAAAAACAAAATAAAATTTTGAATACATAAGGACTGTCAGCATCTATGAGATGTAGCCAACTATCTAGAGATAGAAGCCATAATTCTTCAGAGCATGCTTAGAAATTTTAAGAATTCCATTACCTTGGTAAGATCAAAATGAGTTATATTTCTGCTTACCCTTTTTTTTTTTCAGATAATTTTCTTTTGTCTTGCACACATACATTGAAAAATCTCGGAATCTCATTTTCATTTTAATCAGAGGAAACAATAACAGAAAGTCAGAGAATAAAATATTGTGCCTCTCTGCTGTTTTTCACCCTAAATTGCAGCTTCATTTTTACCTTTACAGATTGTATCCTAAAGCTGTACAGCTGATTCGGCCTCAAGTTTTGAACAACATAAGATGTTGTCTCATTGCTTAGAGCAGATTTTCTCTGTCGCCCTTTTCCATTGGTTGATTGTGCAATGACAATGTAAGAGCCAACCCCATCAGTTGTCTTGGGGAGTTGCCACGACAATGCGACAGAAGATGAAGACAGTGCTGTTGCTGTGACATTTTGCACCATACTGTCATCTGTGAAAAATTAATGACCCAAGTTTAATCCTCATCTGAATAAATCATTTTGCATTTGATAAATCTTTCAGCCAGGAATCTCTGACAAAATTATTGACATCTTAAAATGGTTTGATGCAACACAAAGTTCTAGTATTGTTTGTTTGAAAAAATATTGGTGACAATATGAATCTCAGGCTTATTCACCAACTGCTATTCTGGGAGTGAATTATTTAAAAAATTTTCACATAGTGAATACAATTTAATAAACATATTATGGGTGTGGAAAGATTTAACTGGTTTATTTTTCAGTATCAGCGCTGTGCAGAAAATAACACACCAATTCATGACAGCTCTACATAACCAACATAGTCTTGGGGTATATTTGTAGTATTATACAATGCATCTTTTTTTTAAATTTAATTGCTTATATCTTGATATACGGTTGTCTTATTTTGATTCAGTTTTCACCATTGCAGAGCTTACAGAATTTTACAAAGGAATTCAAGAATACACCATTGATTTTAAATGTGTAAAAAAATTATTTTAAGATATATGCTAAAAGGTAAGACCCCAGAATTGTGTCACTGTTTTTACTGCATTTTGAAAAAAAGAATCTCCAATTATAAAATGGAAAAAGCCCAATTATGTATCAGTGAGGTAATATTTAGGCAGATTTGAATAGCAGGAGTAAATTCATGTAAAAAAAATTGGTCTGTGTCTCATCACTTTATGGTAAATGAGCTTAATTTGTTGATAGGTGACCATTTTTTTGGTGATTTTGTCATCATAGTTATGTTCAAAATTTATTTGGCCAATTTAAACAGCAAGGATGCATCCACAACTGATTTTTTAAATATAAAGCAGCACTGCGTATGCCATTGCACTCACAAAATCAAAGTTTTTGTAATGATGCATTAAATTTTGTCAAATAGGGCTTGTGGAAAATCTTTCGTACATAAGTATGAAGACAGTTCACGTTTTGGCAAATCCTCATGTTTTCAAAAATGTATCATTTTCAAAGTTTTCTCTTACCACTCTTTAATACCATCCTTACCAATCCTTTCTTCAGACGTTGTGACTTGAATTATATCACTCCACGCACTTGACCTTTTACCTTTGACAACTTTGACAGCAACCGAGTAGGTTGTATTTGGCAGTAGACCATAGATTTTCAACCTTCTCTTGGACAACTTGATAAATTCCTCCCTCTCATTCTCTTCTGACCTGTTTTTTGCTTGAGCTTGATAACGCACGAAATATCTCCTCCCATCTTTAACCCCTTGTCGCAGGCTAGGGTCACGCCATCTGATTTGTAGGGAGTATGGTGAGGTAACACGAGCAGTCACTTTCCGGGGAGGAAAGAGAGGGCCTTTTGCAGTTGCTGAGGAGGGGTATTTTTAGGATTTGTAGAGTATTTAAATGATCGATTGGAAAGGAATGATTTTTTTTTTTTTTTTAAGACATGAAGAAAGAAAAGAGAAGGGAGCTTTTTTTGAAGGTAATAATTTCAAAGTGTCATTCAAGCTGAAATGTCTAATGTGAATTTAAGGCCTTCAAGGGGTGAAGAGAGAGAGAGAGATTATATTATTAAATGCAAAACGTTAGTGCAAAAGATTTGCAGACAGGAGAGAGACAAAAGGCAAAGAAAGAGGTATATTATTATTGTTATAAAAAATTGCTCTATCATGTTCAGGGACACTAAACATGATTCAAACAATCCATTTAAGAATATGTTTATTAAGTTTAGATTGATCAACTGTTCAAAAAGATAAATTTTGAAAAGCGTATGAAAGCTCATTGCAATTCAGTATGGAAGCGGCTGACAATGTAATCTTTAGTCCAATTTTCTGTTCAATATTTTTTCTTCAAAAGGTGGCAAGACGAACTTATTAGTAAATGTTCAAAAACTTATATTTCAAATAATTTTTTTTTTTCAAAATCCCATTCAGGGGCAGCTCCGACCACCCACCCCAACCCCTTAAAGTAAAGTCCAGTTCTCTGTTTCTAAGATCCTTATCTGAAATGTTTTGTTCTTCTGGATGAAACTTCTCAAATGTTTCTACTAGTTTAAAGACTTCTTCCCTTGAGTGTGTGTGTGTGTGTGTGTGTGTCACAAAAAAATTAAAGCAGCATATCAAAAGGAAATTAAAGAGTCATCAGTTTAGAGTGCCTAGGGAAAAAATGAAACAAATGGTAGGACAACACCAAAAACCACAAGACAATTGACAAAAACAAAAAGCAACATTATCACTGTTCAAAGTTCCAATTTATTTTACCTCTATCAACCCTGTAAGCATTTTGATACAGTGCTGAATAATGGTGAATGGACCTAGTGAACAAAAAGCCTTTTAAAGAAAATGACTCATATCTCGAAAGAAAAAGAAATAATGATTAAAAAAGAAAAAACTAAAGAGCACCATCCTCTCACTGCACAAATGCATTGACCACTCCCAAGTTTTTGTGAAGAGTGTTAATCCAAAGTTAAGAGGTGTGCATAAGTTTTTTTTTTTTTTTTTTTTT
>BLXT01007656.1:63842-70794 GCA_019648995.1 Plakobranchus ocellatus | reverse complement strand
GAAGGAGAATTCATTACGTAAACGAACGTGACTCATGTTCTACTTTTAGCCCAGGGGTTTTTCCTAATGTCTCTTTGAAGACGGCTTTTATGTTATTTTAGGATTATGATGTAATGTTCTAGATCTATATTTTCGAACATTCTACGCTTGCATTATGGGATAGATTTCCAGAAATTTGTAGAGTTTTCTTTTGAAAAAGGTATAAATACCGGGAGAAGATTGGTGAAAGAGACACACAGAGATATACCAGTATCACACAGAGATCACACAGAGAAGACACAGAGTAGGCAGAGAGTTCATAGAGATCACACAGAGGTCATTGTATAGCGATTACGCAGATTAATAGACCTAGATCTAGTTTTCTTACCGACGGCCTATGTGAATATTGTTTGATTTGATTTTTGCTGTTGGGTTAAATAAACTCAGTTTTTTCGTTCTTCACACGGTCTCCAGAGTTCCGTTATTTCCCAGCTAGGTCTATATAGATCTAAAGAACTCAACGTCCTACATTAGAGGTATTATCTACATTTTATTTCTGGTGTTTGTGACAACTATGTTTATCGGGTTTTTGTTTTGTTTCGTTTTGTTTCTCCGTGTCTCATTCCATCATTACATACATTTCATTCATAACTTTTAATCTGGATCTCACAAATTTCAGCAGCTTGAAATTGTGTTTCAAAAATCTACACCTAAGACACTAGAGCTGCCAAAGGTGTGTGCTCCTGTTGAAGGGGCTTGTTCGTTTTTGGAAGGTTTTTTTTAGAATATTACACATTTAATATTTCAATAATTTAACTTTGAAAACGTTGTGAACATTTCAATTGGAAAGTAGGCAGTGAGACATGAATAAAATTTAGAACGGCACATAAGCTAGAACTATTCTAAGGCTCGTACCCCAGATCTACCCTTATCCTAAATTGTATGGTTACATCATCAAAGAGAGTATCTCCTTTGGGAGTCAGATCTCTAGGCATCATTATTATTATATAAATTAGGTTTAAAATTGGAATGTATATATTGATCTCGATCTAGTTAATTATTGTCATACATTTATTATATGAAGGCTTAGTTCGGTGTCCTAAAGATTCAATAAATTACCTGGACGATCTAGATGTAGAGCTAAATCCTAGGCTTGCCTTGTCTTAATAGTGGACCGCCAAGTCACAATTACACAGTGTGGTGCACTAAGTCAAAGTACTGCTAATTCACTGGTTCATTACTTCCACATACTATTGGATTAAGCGTCTACGTTTGTCTGCCTGTCTGTGCTTGTGTGTCTGGTTTTGGCACGTTTATCTCAACAATGGCAGATTTATAGATCTAGACTTCGGAAAAAAATCTTTACATCTATTTGCCATTGTCATGGAAGAGGTTTGAAATTCAGAAATTTCCGTCAAATATTAGTTTGTTTTCCACAGTAATCACGTACTGGAAACAGCCCCACAGTATGTATGATGCACAGACAGTAGGCCTAACTCTCATGATATAAATGACTGTGATAATGAAAGGTGCTACTTGCTTTAATTTTCTTTCTGTTCCGACGCGCCTCTGTTACGAAGCGGCCCTGTGACTTAGCGGCCTGTGACTTACCGACCTGCTTACGTCTCAATATTGAAATGTGCAGCCTAAACGTTTGAAAAGGCCTATAATTTGCTTACTTTTAGTATTAACCGTTACAAAAAATATGTTCTCTTTTGCCTGTAGATTATCACCATATCAAAGTATCATTATATTTCTCTTACTCTGCAAAAATGTTTCAGATAATATTTTATCAGAGTGAGAGTCTGCAAATATCCAGCCATTACGGACATTAATTTTAACTGCACTTGTGTTGTATGCGCTTTGCAGAGTTTGATAAGGCACCAGCCTATTTTCTTTTGCCTATCATTGTCAGTTTTATAGGAACATTTGATTTAATTCAAACCCATCATCTTTCCCTTGCCAGTTGTTCTTCGATTGGCAAGTTCGGACTGTGCTCAGAATCCTTTTTTGGAAGTTCAAATACAAGTTATGTTGCAAGGGTGCTTGGAGACCTTCACTTTCGATCTTCAATTGGAAGCTCTGAACGCAGCCTTTTACAGAAGAGAATTTGAAATGTCTGGTGCCTGCCCGTGAGTGAATTTCCATCACTTCCATATATTTCTTTAAAACTTTGTATTTTATCCATTCCGTCTCAAATATAACCATTTAATTTTTCATGTAGAACACAACTGCTACAAACATTTGGTTCGAATTTAATGTTATTCCAACTTTCGTTAGATTTCGAAGTCCTAAGTTATTATTTGTTATCTAGATTTCTTTCCCTCTTACTCTTAAGCTGTTTTTTCTTCAGTTTTATTGACCAGCTGAGAACTTGCTTGATCCAAGGAGCGACCAACATGTGTAATGCAGACATGGGCACTTCTGTGGCTAATATCTGGGACATCGCAGTTGGAAATCAGTTTGCTCAGTTTCGATGCACCCAGAACTTCGTCCAAAGTCGTGAGTGTACAGGCCATCCATTAAATATATATATATATTTTTTTTGGCGAGATTTTTGGCATTTTGATCATTTGTGAGATAGGGCAGAAGTATCTAATTCGGACTCGACACTAATAAATTGAAACCTATATATTTAAAATGTCCAACTTTATATAACTTGTGAAATAGTTACATATGATTGCTTGGCTTCTATGCATTGCAGTATCGCCGCACTTCATAATTTGAAAGGGGAACAGGCTTTGCTCTTCTAAACCTCTTGGACTGAACTTTCTTGATTTTATATAGATGAATCTCTTAAAAATGTTAAAATAATAAAAATGGTGCTTAGTACTAAAAAGTTTTGCTAGTGTCCCTGTAAGTTTCACGTGTAAATCTATACAGTTCCTTTACTTTTACTTTTGTATAAACTCAAAATATTCTTCGTATGAAATCGTTTACATGTTTGGACTTTTTTAAATTCTTGATTTCTCTGCATTGGTGCTTCTGAGTTAGCAAATTAATTTGCATCACATTATGTAGAAAAGAAGTATAGGATTTGCTGTTTTAAACAAACTCTCTTTTTTTTTTAAATTATGTTAAACAAAATAATTGGGTACAACAAATTTCATTAAAGCGCAAACTTCTGCGACGTTTTGTTAAAATGTTTATGAAGAAAAAGGCTCGGGATTTGCCATCTATTCTCTAATATACTGTGAATTAGTTCTGTATAGAATAAATACGCTTGTATTGTTTTTCCTCAGGTCTCTATGTGAAGCGTGCACTGCCTATGCTCTCTAAAAGGATTGCTGCTATCTCAAAGCTCAAGCTAAAAAAGTAAACCAATCTGTGCAGGACCCAACCACCAACTGAAAATCTGAGTGCAAGGTCTACAACAGTAATCACTATACGAACTCCATCCTGAAGATTTCGGCCAGATTCCTTGTTATTTTGTTTGTCTGTTTGGATAAAATGAAAGCTAAATATGTGATCGAGAACTGAAATACCGAGAAATAGAATAAAATACATCATATCGAAGGTTCTAATTTTCACTTAGTCCGTGGCAATCACATTTATTCCTTGTCTGTATGTTTCATGCGTTGTTATTCATGCATGATTCAGTATTCTACATGATAGTTCAATGCTTGGGACAAGGTTCAAACAATCTCTTTATTCTACCTTACAGGAACTATTATGACTAATGGTATAGTTTCTGAAGATGAATGGTATTGTATAGTTGTTAACTATGATTGTGCACGTCATTTTTACGTCAATAGTAAAAAGTAGCAGTTTAAATTATTATCGTCTGCTAGGTGGGCTAGGTTGGCAAAAGGATGATGCGAAAATGACGTACAGCGGACAAAAAAATTGTGTCCAGCTCGTTAGCCAATCGTGTAGACCGGTGCATTATATATGTCCATTAAATTAACAAAGACGCCGATAAGAATTATCACATTAATCAAACAGTCACTTTGAAGAAATTGAAACGCTTAAAAATTCCATTTCTTTATTTTCTTCAATTGATTTGAAACGTACATTAAAATTGTCGAAATCTCCTTATCGTCTGAAATTAATGACTTTTACTTGTTGACAGGAAATGATTAATAATAAATTTGAATAAATTATCTCTGAGCAACTTGTTCAATAACTGAATGCAGTTTTAGAGATAGCATCAATATTTGTATTTAAAAGATTGTTACCTACTGACCAGATAAGCTTGTGAAACCACTAGAAAGTGCGGGTTAGGTTAACATATTTAAAAGAGGATAAATGAGAGTATATGTTTGCCCATATTTTTAGCTAACCTTGGTTACTTTGGACGGTACTTTTTGTCGAATTGATTGCTTTTTTTGGAAGAATAAGTTGTTTTCGTAATATTAACTAAATCAGCCTGTGAATTACATCAGAAGTATTTTCTAGAAGTTGTGGGCGTTGGGTATAGAAGATATCGTAAATGATAAACCGCTGACGTTTGTGATTTTGTAGACCTACACAGAGATACCTTGCTGTTTTGAAACTACTCTTCATTTAAAAATTAATACAATTTTCGCTCAGTTTTTTGGGAAGACTTGGACACGTGTCTGTTTTACCAAGCGCATAGCAAAGAGGAGAATGATTTTAAAAGACTTTTTTTTTACTTAGTTTCATTGTTTATGACGCAGCTCTTAATCAGGGACATCACCTCTTTTGTTGCAGAGGGTTAGCTGCTCAGAAAGCAAGTGAGATTGCCGGTAGTCATAAGTTACGAAAAGATTGAGTACAATTAAAAGGAATATTTTTTTTCTCTTTTCGGTTGGCTGCGTTGGCCAAAATAAGATTGCACTTTTTTTCACTCGAAGTGCCAGATTTTTAGCAGTCTTCTCGTCATCTGAAGATTACAGCCTCTCATATTTAGAAGCAATCCCTGACCATAGTGTAGGAGATAGGAGATAATGTCTAAAGCGTCATTGAGCGACCAATGATTAAAGCTCGTGAAATTCCAAATGCAGTGTAGCTTGCTTGAATCATAAAAGTTGCAGCGAAGAAAAAGTTCAATCACCTTAATTCCAATAAAAGGATATATATATATATATATATATAATGGCCCTTTCAGGTGGACAAAAAGCTCACGCAAGTCAAAATTGACATGGAAATACCAGACATTATCCTATTCAAACTATCTTTTATGGATGATTCAGATCTCTCCGTAACTTTTTTCTATCGGGGGGAGCAATATAATCTTAGACTTGTCAAATGCTTATAGAAAATACAAGTGCCCGTAAACACACTCCAGTACACTGAATTGCAAATATTTAGCAATGGTACGAATCTAGCTGTAAGACATCTTGACCGCAAACTCTTGTACAAAAATATTTCAAAGAAAAACAATGCAAGAGAGATGAAGAGAAGGCGAGATTGACAGATATATTTATAAAGATAGAGGGAGTGGGAGGGAGAGTGATATTGAGCGGGAGAGAAGAATTTAGAGAGAGAGGAAGAGTTCGAGCGAGGGAGATTTATTGAGAGGGAGATAATGTGAGAAAGAGACGTTGATAGAGAGATTAATCGACCTTTGTCTTTAATTAAATCTGTACATGTACTCGTATGTCTTCATCTGCATAAACATTGTTATTGTTGTATATTCCCATTGAACTTTCATCCATAAACAATCTAAACTTGGCGCATGAGTCACACAATAAAGGAGATTGAAAAAGAAATGACAGGTTATTGCTAAAACATCAGAACGAGGTGAAATCATTGGCAATTCTGCCCTTGATCTTCTCTGTATCTGCTTATGCCTCTCTCTTTATCATATACAAATGAATGCTTCACAGGAGGGGCAAATATGTGTTTAAAACAATAGGCACTATTTGATGCGGTGTGTTGAAGTGAAATTTGAGTTTGCAAGTGATGAAACCTCTTTAATTTGAATGAGAATGTAATACTGAAATTCCACATTAGGTTTTTTTACACTGCTTGGCAGGGGATTCGCCCCTATTGTGATACAGAAGTTTTCCTTTCATTCTGGTAAAGATGATTATACAGAGGATATGAATATATTTATACAGAGAGATAGAGATAGAGAGAGAGAGAGAGAGAGACAGAGAGCGAGAGAGAGAGAGAGAGAGAGAGCGAGAGAGAGAGAGAGAGAGAGAGGTACAAACAGACAGAGAAGGAGTCACGTAATTTTTTTTTATCATTAAAATATTGAAGCAAAACACAGGTTTTAAAAATTCACCCTTATACCTATCATAACCCTCGCTTTGCTTTCACTAAGATTTTTGCAAACCTAATTAGTTTTCAAGTGTGGTTTCATTTCATTCTGTTTTGTTTACTTTTTGTTATGGAGTGAAATTTGATTTTCTATTTTCTATTTCTCTTTCACTGAAAATCACCACCCAGGAAATAATATTATGCATTTTGATAATCTTTTGAAACTTTTTAAAAGTTAAAACGTAAAATTGAAAACTGTTAGTTGTGAAATCAGGAAGAAATTGAACATAATTATAAAAATATGTGTATAAATAACAAAGGCTTTTAAGACAATACTAACTCTCCGTTAAAAAGGGAGATAACCCATGGAATGTAGTTTACTGAGACAAACAAAGAGATAGTCGCAGTTTTTTTTTTTTTTCATTTATTATGGATAATTTGTGTATGGTTTTTGTATGTAGTCAGTCCAGAACAAGGTATCTCCGTCAGACTAGGGCGGCGGTGGCGGGGCTCGAACCCGCGACAGAAGGATCCATGCAAATCTCACGGCGTTTATTTAGGATGAAAAGTTCTCTGTAAATGTGCATTTATAATAAAACAATGTTGAAAGCTGTAGTGTAAGTTTACTAGAGTAAAGTTATATTTGATTAAAAATAATGAATTAAAAAAAAAAAATCACACACATAATTATTTTATTATTACTTATTTCCTGTTATCTAAGGCAATGTTTAATCATAAATCCACTTACAGAGAGCATATCAACCTAAATAACCGCCCTGATATCTGCAGAGACCCTTCTATC
>BLXT01007656.1:1925-13607 GCA_019648995.1 Plakobranchus ocellatus | reverse complement strand
GTCACTCGCACTTTCTCTCCTTCTCGCTCTCTCTCTTGCTCTTCCTCTGTCAAAAGTAAAATGAAAATTTATCTTTCTCTCACTCCCTTACTCTCTGTCTCTACCTCTGCTTCTCTTTCTGTCAAGTTCTCTCTCTCTCTCTCCCTCTCTTAGTCTCTCTCTCCTTCTTTCTCTCTCTCTCTCTCTCCCACTCTCTCTATCTGTACAATGTTGTGTGTGACTATTTCATTGAGGTCTGAACAAGCCCTACAATGTCAGTATGTAAATGATACTCAGATTTAATGCACGCCTCAAATTCAATTGAAAGAACTAAGAAGAGATTTGTCTAACCTCTTAGAAGAATAAAGTATATGCAGAATTGCTCTCATCATACTCCTTACAACAGAAGATGTACAGAAAGTATATGGTGTATATTTAATGTATATTAAATGTTCCATAACAGAATAATGGGCAGAAGTGATTTGTCGTATATCTATTCTGCTATTAAAGAATACTGTGCAGGTTTTTCCTTTTTCTTCTTTTTTTTTCAAACGACAAGAGGGCGTTTCCTTAGCTTTGAATTATCATTCTTTACAAAGTCATGTTGTACTCACTGCAAGAAATAGACAAATTGCTCGTGTTAATCCAGGCCTTAATCTGATCAAGTCGCTGATCGATACTGTTTTTTTGTTTGTTCTTGGTTTTGAGTCAATGTGTGATGGTGAGCTGTGCGCAGAAAATTAATTAATGTTTTTGATCGACTTTACCTCGGGTTATCCGACTGTAAAGAAGAAAATTGCTTGTATCGCTGTTTGTTCTCGCATCACCACCTGTTCGAGGTTCCAAAACTTTATTTAACTTTAGAGCGCGGGTCTCTGGGAGTAGCTATTAATCCAGAATAAAGTTGGGTCGAGTTTTTGTTCAGTTCATTAACTTTTAGCCTTGCCTCCCCAATTTCTGCATTCCCCTTTTCTCTCTCTCTCTCTCTCTCTCTCTCTCTCTCTCTCTTTCTCNNTCTCTCTCTCTCTCTCTCTCTCTCTCTCTCTCTTTCTTTCTATCTCTCTCTCTCTCTTTCTCTCTCTCTCTTTCTACCTATCTCTCTCTCTTTCTCTTTTTTCTACCTATCTTTCTCTATCTCTCTCTCTCTCTCGCTCTCTCTCTCTCCCTGTCTTTCTACCTATCTCTCTCTCTTTCTACCAATCTCTCTCTCTGCGCTCTCTCTCTATTTCTCCTTCTTTCTTTCTCTCTCCCTTTGCTCTATCTTCCTCCCTCGTCGTCCTCTGTGGCTACACACATGCATATACATTTTGATTATCCAATCATCATCAGGCTTGTAACTTTCGGCCTACATTATACCACAATTCGGTCTGATTGGGGTCTTAGAAGTGACATTTTCTCGATCTGTGTCTAGGTTTTGAATCTTCTTTAAAAAAAGAAAAAAAATGCAAATGAGACCTTGTTTTACTATAATAACACTCAAGAAGATACACTTTTCTGATCCTTTAGTGCAACGTAAGTACCGGTATTTAAGACCCTTCTTCTTCTGCAAGGTACCAGCCTGAACGAAAGTAAATCTTGATAATCTGTTGCACCTCCTAACGCTGATAGACAAATCACAGAAGACGAGAAAGAAATGAAATGCTGGAAAACAAAAGTGAAAAAGAGTTGTTTTTTTTCAGAGCGTCATGTGACTTCGAGGTTCAGATTTTTGTAAATTCGAATACAATAATATCATTATAACTTACGTTACGATACGCGAAAAAACATTATGAGAACTCTTGACTGATACAAAAGATGAACAGCCGAAGACATAATGAAATTATGAATGTGTTGCGCAAATCATTTGTGTTTCAAAGAAAACCCTATTGATGGTTCTAAAGTAAGATGACCTAGATTGTTGTGCTCCCGTGCGTCTGCGAGAGACACATGTTTTTATTCTTGAAAGCTATGATAAGAATTTCTTTATGTTTCAGGAGATTATGAAAAATATCATGAGCAAATAAAAAATTCAAGAGACACAGACATTTACAGGAAAAGAAGTCAGAAAGAGGCTTCACGTTTTTAACGGAGTCAAACTAAGCGATGTAAGCTAGGACGAGAGGAACTAAATGAGTAGAACAGACATAATGGAGTGCACAGGCCGATAGAAGTAATATTTAATTCTATCGATCACACAATATGCAAAAATCCATTCACAACACTGAATCTATCTAACAAAAAAAGCTATTCGTCGAGAATGTCATTCCAGCCATGACCCAACAGCAACAGGACTGTCTATGACGGACAGCTGCAGATGTAAGTGGAGATAAGAAGAATGAAATGCATACAGATTGATCATATTACCCGGAGGAAGATGGAAAGAAACGTTCATGAATAAAGAAAGGCTCGTCTTCTTCTACGTAAGAACTAGTCTAGTTGTCTCTTTTTAATCGCAAAGCTTACTCTCTCTCTCTCTCTCTCTCTCTCTCTCTCTCTCTTTCTCTCTCTCTCTCTCTCTCTAACTATCTATCTCTTTCTCTCTCTCTCTCTAATGATCAATAAAGTAGTGAAGAGAGGAGAAACGTACACTTATGCTATGTTACAATTGAGAGGGATTGCTAACATTAAGGAGAATAATATTTTAGATCTATGCCCTGGGAACACAAATGATTCCTGCTCATTTTTTACACAAGAACAGTCTTGATTCTTATGAATGTGAGTGAAGAATGAATAGTGCATTCATCTTGAACGCAGAGTGTCCACTATTAATCTTCGCTACAAATCTCTGGCTAGCTCAGTCATGATTTATGTCCATCCTTTCTAAGATAGAGATTCTGTTTCACTCATTTTATTCCTAGCTTATGATTGTACTTTCTTCTTCACACATGGCTTCTCTCATACCTTGAGAAACCTGCGAAAGCCCATTTCGGCCTTTTCGCTTTCGCGGAACCTAGAGCCGATAATGGGTTTGAACCATTGCAGATTTCAAAATGGGCGCACTGACAATGGTGCCACCAGCGGCTCTTTATCTTGTGCATCTCTTTTTATTATTTGATCAATATAAAAAGTAAACACTTCAGGTAAGCCTCTTTGACGTAAAGGTTTTCTACTCCTCTTCATCGTTTTATGTTATATTTTTTTCTATCCTTTATATTTTTCTTTAACTATTGAGTATAATTTTCACCACAGATGAGCACAAACTACTTCTGATGATCAGTACAACATTTCTAATTAAGATTTCCATCTGACGCATCGAGCACTATAAAGCAGGATTAGGTGAAGCGAAGTTGGGATTAAGCTGTCTTATAATGTTTTCCTTGGCGTGCTGGTGAATTTATTATGCAATCTCATTATTTTTGGTTCAACATGAAATTTTACGGCGACTTTTATAAATTTATTTTGTAAAATAGGAAAAAAGAAGGCAGAGAAAATTGTCATTACTTATCATTTGATCTGAGGTAGAGGGCCATTGTTTGTGTTCGGATAAGGTGACCACTTAAGTCTCGACCAAGATTTGACCACTGGTTTTAGAGGCACGCCAGGAGACTTAAACAAAGTGATTTAATACCGATTCCAACTATTCAATAGATTCTTAAGAGGTGGTGAAACGTCATATCATAGAAATCAATATTGTAAGTTTGATATGGCTTTTATGATTTTTTAAAGATAGAGAAAAGGAGAAGACGAGTGAAGTATGCACAAAAAGAGATACAGAGATAAAAGAGAAGTAGACAGACAGAAAAAGTAATAGAACAAGTGGGAGTAAGTATAAGAAAAAGAGAGAGGGGGAGGGCGGATGAGGAAGAGTGGGAGAGAATTGCAAGCAAGGATAAACCGCACACTGACAATAGCATTCAGGGCACGGCAAGGATGGAGCCGCACCCTGACAATAACATGCATGCACGGCAAGGATGCAGCCGCACTTTGACAATAACGTTTCATCACAGCAAGAACGAAGCCACACTTAAACAATTGATTTCATCCACGGCAAGGAAGGAGCCGTACTCTGACAATAGCGTTTTATGACGGTAAGATGGAACCGCACTCTAATAATAGCGTTTCACCTACGGTAAAGATGGAGCTGCACTCAGACAATAGCGTTTCATGCTCGGAAAGGATGGGTCCGAATTATGACAATAGCACTGCTGTAGCAAAGTTAAGAGCAGTATCGCCCATAGACTTAACACTGAGGAAGGACACAGCTCTTTAATTTGCTACGGCAGTGTTATTCTCATTGTTTGGATGAACTACGGCAGAACATTTCATACATGGCAAGGATGGAACCGTACCCTGACTATAAATAGCATTTCATGCATGGCAAGTATGGGGCCGCAATTTGACAATACCATTTCATACCCAACAAGAATAGAGCTGCATTATTATAAACATATTTAAAGCCTGGCAAGGATGGAGCCGCTATTTCACAATAATGGTAATGCTATTAGAGTTTGATTCTGAAGGAATCAAACTATAGGTTGACCAGAAAATTTGTCGCTTACGGAATCACTAGCTTTCTGGTTTCAGCATTTTATATAATTGATCTACTTTAAATTATATGCTTCCATTTATCTCAAACTTGAAACATAAGGTAATCACAGCTGCAACTTTAAAATCTTTAAATCAACGTTATTAGCGGGTACGTTAATCCTGTAGTTCCTTTCCCAAGATCCAATGAATAGGATTCTGTATCAATTTGTTCAGACTTGGCCGCAACAAATCACAGTCTCCTTTCGAGTAACCTTTTTTCTAAGCCATATTTATTTTTACAAGATATTACTTTATGCTTACTAACTTTTAGCTTTATATTCACTTTGAAACCTAAGAGCACATACTGGCACGCATGGGAAATCTGTGGGGTTTTTTACAGCTCGACGAGTTATTGCGAGCATGTTTTTCTTTTCATATAAATGAAATAAAAAGGTATAAATATATAAAATCGAGATTTTTGTAGATCTCAATAATACTGCTCTACACTATTTCATATTTGAAAAAAGCCATCCAATTCCTTTGCCGATGCTTGTGGCAATTTACAAGTTTTTACTTATCAAATGAATATGGAAATGATCAAGACGCCATCTTTCTTCTAACTTAACAAAGTGAGTTTGAAGATTAAAACATCGAGGTAAATTAGTGGGCTTCACAGCTTCAACATTAGAGACAATTCATTCATTTTGACTTTTATGTTCTCCGAAAGTAATGAGAATCAATGCATTATATTTGCCTTCTTTGCACAAGTCACGTGTTTCAAAGTCATTTAGACAGTTGGGATCTTAAGGCCAAAATATCTGACAAATTTATCACTGCTAAAAGTTAGTGTTAGAAAACATTCCAGGCAAATTATTTTCGTTAGATCATGCAGGAAACCTTTTTTTTCAACACTTTATAATACATGTCGAAAATTTATAGTTTTAACGCGTGTGAGACGAATACAATTACAGGCCCAGTAAACACGTTTTATTCGATTTTTCAATTAAAACAGATATACAAAAACAATTTCTTCACTCAGTTTGTAATACCTAAGACTAATTGAAGAATCCTAATGATTTTGTCAAGACTGATAAGTACATAATTACACCTTTTTAAACTTGACAGGTATAAAGATTTGAAACAGGACAAAAAAGAGCATACCTGGCGCCAGTTTGAAAAAGACCAGACTATTACAATTTTTTTTCAAAACGCAACTCATACCCTTAGCTTTGCTATAGAGAAGAGCAGCAAAAACAATTGGGTTTCTTTAATTTCAACAACAATAAATTAGTTGTAAAAATAAAGCCCAAGACTAATAATCCCCTTGAGCTAAATTAGTAATCTGTGGATCTAGACCAAGCAGATGCGTTGCAGAAATTCGACAAGACCGATGATGACTGCTAGACATTAGAAGCCCAGAGGACCAGGCTGTCCTAATAAATTGTCTGGAGATCATTCGTGCAATACAAAGCAGAAACAGACATGAAATCAAATTATGTTCTCACAGCTTACCTTAAGGACAGCCAGCCAAGCACCTCAGCAGATGTTGTAGTATGCAGCACAAATTAAACGGTATTTAGCTCATGTTATTCTCATTAGACAAATTCTCTTAAGCCCAGGGGAGCAGGCTGCCCTAATAAATCGACGGGATGTTTGCGATTCGTGCAAAAATGAAGCAGAGTAAGTTATGAAGAGCCATTTAAAGTCGCCATTCTTTTCGTATTAATCTATTCTCTTTCTCATTGCAAAATATGAATTTGTACAAGGTATGAATATGAACATTTTGCTATGAAAATGTTTCATCTACGCATTGTTTTGAGTGATAGCATGCATAAAATATCATTTTAGATAAGCTTTAATTATCTCTTAAACAAATAGGATTGAAATGAGAATGTTTTTAGCAAAGGGACAAAAACATCTTGTCAAATGAAGACACACTGACGAACTTTAGCCTCATTAAGAAAACGAGACTCACAAGGATTTTGTTCTTTTGAGAAACAAGAGAAGTTGGAAGAATCGTTTGCGCTGTTGTAGGAAAAAGATGAAACTTTATTTTTCATTGCCTTAAATAAACATCATCTGAAACCTATGAAGTGCTTTTAAATCGTTAGTGCTACCATTTCTACACTCTGCGAGAGAGAGTGATAGACAAGCAGACAGGCATAGACAAACAAACAAAGGTACAGAGGAAGAAAGAAAGATAGAGGAAGAAAGCAGGCAGGCAGACAGGCGGAAAGAGAAGGGGCAAGAGAGTATTAGAACGTAGAACTAAGATTAACCTGCAATATGATTACTCATTTCTATTAATAATAACTCTTCAGCAAAGTTAGCGGGTACGAACATTATCGATACACAAATATTCAGTAAACAAACAGGTGTATACACACATAAGCAAACTTTAGTGCTTGATATAACCTTGACGTTTATATACGTACGCAATTTATTTTAAGGTGTTTATTCTTATGTCACGTTTATATATGTATGCAATTTATTTTAAAATATTTATTCTTATGTCAGTGGTGTGCGCATCAATAGTATCCCACGCCTATTTCTGATGGTCTTTCTTGTTGAAGTCAGTGTTTGCGCTGTCCATAACGGAGGCCTGACTCCAGCTCTAGCTTACTCACTTTTTTCTTCTAATTAACCGTTAATTCATTGGGACATTACAATACATAATTTTTCTCTTACTGGTGCGCTTGTTATTTAGAATAATGATGAACTTGGATAAAGAGCCCTTATCCTTGCTGTGAAAATAATTATAATGTTAGCAGAGAAGGCATTGCCAAAAGAAAATTAATGCAGCTCAATGATGCACAAATGGCTTCTAGCATAAAAACGAGTTACAGAATAAATACATGTATATTATTTTGTCACGGCAGAAAGTAGGTATTAAGTACAGTGTATACTGCTCAGTGGAATTACCTACTCTGCCAGCTCGGGCCGAAAACAGTAGCATTTGCCTGAAAATGTGAAAAGTATTATTAAAAATTGTCTCTCTGTTTCTCTCACTCCTTCACTCTCCATCTCTGCATCTCTTTCTGTCCAAAGTTCTCTCTCTCTCTCTCTCTCTCTCTCTCTCTCTCTCTCTCTCTCTCTCTCTCTCTCTTTCCCTTTCTCTCCCTTTGTCAAAAGTGCACTCGAAATTTCTCTCTCTCTTTCACGTTCTCTCTCTCCCTCTTTTTCTCCTTATCTCTTCCACCCCTCTTTTTATCACTTTCTCTCTTTCCCTACTCTCATGCACTTATTGAAAAAGTTGTCACTAGGCATTTTTCATTCTAAGCCTTGTAACGAAGTGTGGACCCGACGTGTAAAAAATGCAGTATTAAAAATACTATAGATCTCTAAGTTCTACTAGAAGCAAGTCAGATCAAATATTATGTAATGCCTCGCTATCCCTAGGAACTTCTTGATGACGAAGATGCCTATTTTAGCGCCCTTCCTCCCACTTCTCACATAAAAACCTACCGCTTAAAATAATTTTTTTAAAAAAATCCATCCAAATAATGTTACAAATATGCAAATTGTGTACGGTCTACTCATACCGCAGTAAATGTCGTCATTATGATAGTCGTTGTAACTTGGGTCAAATGGTTATTCAAAATGCAAGTCATCATAACGCTGATTATAAAGATATTCAGAAATATTTTAAAAATCACTTATTCTTCTATATTTTTTCTATGACAACATAAAACTAAACCAATAACATGCTGACTAATGTTTAGAATAAGTGTTTGAGATATGGAATCATTGACATTGTAGCTTGTAAAACGGCACATATAACATTGGTCGCTCTAACCAGGAATTAATTGTTTTATATATATATATATATATATATATATATATATATATATATATATATATATATATATATATATATATATACACAGAGAGAAAGAGAGAGAGAGGGAGAAAGAGAGAGAGAGAGAGGGAGAGAACGATTTTTTTGTTTGTTTTTATAATTATAAGTGCTCAATACAGAACTCTGTTACTTTCAAAAATTAAAAAAAAAAAATGTAAAAATGGGATGCACGTTTAGTCGAAGCATCGGGGAACCAGTAGTAGAGTTCTGATTGTTCTACGGCATTATGAGATTGTTTGTCATTGCTTTTCTCGCTGCCTTTGCTTTCGCTGGGTAAAGAGATCTAGCTACCCATTTATTGCTGGGTAAACACAGAGAAGCAATGAAAAACTGACTTGGTCCTGACTTGGATTTGAACCTCTGACCTCTGACTTAGTAGCCAATTGCCTAAGAGATAAGCCACCGTTCCTTTTATTTGTTAAAATTACTAAATCTTAAATACCTTATCATAGATCATTTAAACATTATGTCAAAACTGTGAGAATGAATTTGGATTTTTGCAATTTTGAGGATGAATATGTGGTATTTCCTGACAATAAAATAGTACATAAACAGCACCCACAGGTACATAACTTTAACAGAGTAAGGATTCAGTGAAGGAAATTCATGCGTAGCTGTATGGTTGAGTATAACTATTATTATATTAACAAGTTTTAAGTTCAAAAAGAGTTTACCAGAACTATGAACTTTTTCCTTTAATTAAGTATCAAGTATAACTCAATATCACATTACGAAGAAGTCTACTGGCTCTTGCTTTTAAAGGCTTATTTAGTAAGTAATTTCAATGAAAATGCGACATTAATAGCATCAAGCATAGGAATTGAACTAAGTTAGTTTGCATCAAAAAGACAGAAAATTGCATAAAAATTGTCTGTTTGCACTTTATTTGCTGGTTTTGTATTGTTCTACTTTTTTCGCTTTTTGAAATGCAATAACAGAGCCTGTGATATCGGGGTAGCAGACATCACACCCAGACAGACAAAATAGTTCAGCTTATTTTTCATTAATAGTGAAATTATTTTTAATTAATAATGATGATCATCATCATCATAAAAAAAAGAAAAAAATTAACAAAACCAGCTGCTTAGTCACCCCAGGACTAAGTAGCCTTGTCCTGGTTTCTTTATAAATATCTGTATTTTTGTGTTCTCTCAGGCCGCCTTAGTAACTGAAACAAGATGAAGATCATTAATGGACTCAAATCAAAACTAATACAAACAGCATCCCAACTAAAGCCCCAATATAGTAGTTATGAAAATATGCTAATTGCCGATATCTCAAGACACTAGTGATTTGAAAATTAAAACCTTTATCAAACGTTTATTGTCGTTAAGACTTTTGACTCATGATTGCTGATTGTAGTTTTCATGGACCCTTTTGGGCTAAACGAATGTGTCATCATCTAACATACTCCTGACAATGGAAGTGATTTATAGCGATTTGTATGAGAAGGAAATAAAATGGGGCCGTTTTGTTGCAAGAGAACACTAACATGCATAATAGGATACTTTAAAAAACTAGATCATTCACTGTGACTTTGAGATTTGAAAATTCCTTTCATTCCTCTTTTTTGTTTTTGTTTTTTTTTTCACTCAGACGTCTAAAATATTGTGTCTAGGAGGCATATTTTGTCAAAATTTTAATACGATCTAAAATAATTTAGATTTTTTTTTCGCTCATGTTAATCTATTTGTCAAGAGCACTAAACGACCGTTTTATAGCACAGTCTGCAGAAGTTGACGCGAGCATTGGTCGTACACTTTCTTGTGAACCCACCTTGAGATCAACAGTAACATTTCCGTCTTGGGTACCGACAACCTGGTCAGACATGGCATGAAAGTCTGCGATCACCTTATTGTGAATAAATTATTGTACATAAAATTAAAACAAAATATGCCAACATTCTACCGATAGATCCAACTAATAGTAACAATTGGACAAGAAATATTATCAAGACAGGGCATCCATACTTAAAAACTATTCATTAATAGAAAGTTGGATATTTAAACTAAAAATGGTTAAATAAACCTTACTCTATTCACTTCGGGTTTTTTTCTTTTTTTTTTTTTTAATGTTTAATAGTATTTAATTGCTTTTGTAATAGGACGTGAACGCCGAGTACGAGCGGTTTGAAAACTCGTGATAAAGAATTGATTGATTTAAACTACTATAATTTAAAACACACCTCGTACTTGAATTGCATTAAGTTTATGCTCTTTCCTTGGAAGGCGTGCGATGGTGAAAGGGATTGCTCTTACTAGGGAAACGTATCTCTAGGTTTCAGGGTGGTTTACTTTACCAGCTCATAATATGTATACAGCATTTTTTTTTTCAATTGAGATTATTAGAACAATTCATAAATGGATTCATAATTTGTGTGGTCTTTTTTCTGCAATCTCTTTTTCAATGCAGAGGTCAAAGGTGACTGCTCGGATCTGTTGGCTTGTGAAAACACCATCTCTGATGCTGATGTAATTAGCGAAGACCATGGCCTGGTTAGCATGATGAACGAGGCTGAAGCTGTGGATTACATATGCATGTACTTAAAATTCTGCGTAAAACACAAGCTGAAATTTAATGTACAAATTTTATTTAAAAGCGGCTCAATGAAAATCAATAATGAAACATCTCTATGTATATGGCAAAAAATTCAATTAAAATTGAATAGCAAAAATCTTGTCAGGGCTGGATCTGGCGTACTCAAATAAAAGTCTTTGAGAAAAAATGAAGAAACCAAATCTATGGATTGTATTGACCCTCACTTAACTTTACGGGAGGAGCAAACAAGCTACAGATCGAGGACAGCATAGCATGCTCACTTTCAGAAATCAGATGACACAAAAAAGCTGAGTTCTTTGGAAAGTGCTCATCACATGCGAAATTTTAAACCAGGCCTATTTATGTGGCTTTAGTTGCTCGGTATAGAAAATCGGTGAAATTTGGAGTGTAATTAGAACCAAAGAATCTTAAGATTCTACATCGTACGCACCTTAATTATAATTTTCTGGGGTTATTTCCATGTCCAGGGAACTGGGCACCCTTACCAGCTGCATTACCAACAGATTTGACACCTGCGATGACGCTATCGTGAAGAACGATGTGCGAATGTCCAAAGATAATGTTGAGTATATGTGCAGTGATGAGGGAAGACCAGGTAAGCTTTGCTTAATTTAGGCATATCTGGCCTTAAGTGCGTTTTGAAGATTAATATCTACCATGAACCAGATTTGTACTAAGCATTGTCTCTAAGCATTGATATAATGACTCTTAATGATCCAAGACTCTTTAATTATAGCATTGTTGGGATTTAAATATTACTTATATACACTTAGATCAACTTTAGAATCTAAACCTATTTGTCTCTAGCAACCTTTTTTGTCCTTTTTATACTGACGAGG
>BLXT01007646.1:3617392-3634364 GCA_019648995.1 Plakobranchus ocellatus | reverse complement strand
GGCAAAAACTTGCTAGGGGGGGGGAACAGGGGTAGTCGGGGCCCATAGTCTAATTAATTAACATTAGTTTCTAATTCTATTAAACACGTCTATCCTTAATTTTTGGTTAAGATGAGAATTATTGTGCTGGGTTTTTGTTTATAGCCTGTCCACAACAAGGTGATATCAGGCTTTAAGGCCTTCCGCAGGCTTGCACACTGATGGCGGGGTTTGAACCTGCGACAGTTGGGTCCCTTCAGATCTCAATCTCACTCAGGGCTGACTCACTAGCCACTGTGCCACCAACGCCCCCTTATTGTGGTGTGTTCTGATAGATAGAGGTGTTAATTTTTTCCTAACCATTTCATTTTGAATAAACTGCTCTGTGTTAATAAATAAAATTACATGAACTAAGAAAAGAAAGATAACGAGAGTGAAGCGTCAAATATGAAGGCTACATGTGAAGAGAACCATGAATAATGAAAGAAAGCCAAGAAATAAGAGTTACAATGTTGAGCAAAAATAAAAAATTTAATCTGTAAAATTCATTCAATACAGCTCTCAAACTGGTTTTTTGCTTAAAGTAAAAACGAGCAAAATAGAAGTAACACCACTATAGCAAAGACTTCATCTTCATCATAATCAAATTTAAAAGATAAACCGACATTTTTATAAATGGGAAAGAATATGGAACATAAAATTGCAATTCAATAAAGACAAATTTGACAAAAGCTCTCACCTGAAAAATTGAAATATTTTTACACACATAATACTGTAAAGAGCAAATTTTGCTGCCAACATATGCCTTGCTATGTTGCAACTGCATTTGTAGAGGTTTTCTTTTCATGCACAAATCGACATATGTACACAATGTATCACTGGCACCCTGCATGACACTATAACTTATAGTATAGGTAGTTTAAGAATGATAATACTTTAAGACTTAAGTTTTAAAAGTAAGATTATTAAGACGTACAAGTACTGCACAGTTAGGCAACTGGGTTTCGCCGACCTCGCACTTCACTACAACCAGGGGCTGAAATGGGTCTCGGAATGAAAGAGAAGAAGACTAACCTGATGAGGATTAACAGGACTGCAGACACACCAAGGAGACCTGTGTTGTGGATTGTGGATCCCCATGGTGGCACCATAAAAAATGTTAAAACTAGAATATAATAGGCAGGGTGAGAACAGCATTTATCAGTATGACTATGAGGAATATCTGGACATTAAAGGAAATCCATATAGGAGCTAAACAGCCCATCTTCAATTTGAATCTCAGATTTTTAAATAGATGTGAGACATGAATGACAACAATGACATAGCAGAGGAAGATCCTGATTTTTTCATCAGCTCATGCCTGAGGTGTGTCTCCATCAGGTGGCCAGAGAGAATCAAGAATGAGGAGATATATATGGGAGTGGGAAGCCAGATGCCAGTGGTACAGTAGATACATGTACTAAGATAAGTGAGAAGAAAGGGGTTGAACTGGGCCTAGAAACAGCTATAGGGCTAGGAAGAAAACAGGTCAAACTTAGACAGCACTCATCAAGGAATCAACTGAAATGAAGCAGTTAGGCAGCTCAGAAAAGTGGACAATGTGAATGAAGGGTAAAGTGATGGCCACTGGGTGACGGGTGCAATATCATCCCCCACACATGTAGTGGTATCTATCTGTATTCAAAAGTTGCATTTCACACACTGATCATTTTATAGACACATTGCACTCCACTTATATTACTGACTAGAAGTAGAACATATTGACATTGATATAAGGTTAAGACCCTGTTTTTTTCCTCTCTTTTTCTTAAAAAAATGATTCATATAAAACCCCCTGGATAAATTTATTTAGTACATAAATTTGTGGTTGCTGCAAATTAATCATATTAATGGGACTTGTATCTGAATGAGCCATCTTGACAAGGAATGAATTTTAAAAGGCTAGAGTAGATGGCACATGTAAAGAAAATTACATACATGCCCGAATATCAAATTGGCTTTAGATTATAGAATTATGATCTGTTGACACAAACATTTTTTTTGACAAAATAAAATAAGGCATTTAGTGTAATAAAACGATGGTTACCTACATCACAGAAAGGCTACAACCCAGTTATGTTTCTTCTTTGGCTCGATAGGAAAAGTTTAAAAAATAATACAAAGGGCATGTATTTACTGGTCTTTTTCTTAATTCTCTTACAACAAATCAGTGAATGTGTTGGATTTTCATATTCTTTCCTAAATTCCTTTTTCAAACCAAACAAAGGAGATGCAATAATTTTATCATCTAAATGGAGTACTTCTATCTGTTAAATGAATGATATTGATATATACATGTAACTTTAAAATAGAATAACACAGCTGCGGACCACTGGTAACTAATGATTTCAGTTATGTATCAATGTAATTGTAATGAAGCTCTGATTACTGAAGTACTGAAGTGAGACAGAAACTAAGTAATGAAATCTTGCCTTTAAATAAATATTGATTTGGCATTTGCACTTGTTAAAGATATAATGACCTGTGCTGTGCAAAAGTTAGTGTAATATAACACTTAATTGCCCTACTCTGTACTACATTTCCTCCTGGAGTCTTATACATGAACTCATGGGCATCACTGGTCCTGCATAGATAATAGTATTATCTATGCAGGACCAGTGATGCCCATGAGTTAATACAGGCAACTTACCCTAGTGAGGGTCCAAAAGCTGTTTTTTTTTTTTTAAGTTAGCACCTCTGGAATGATAAAATAGTATTTTTTATCTTAATACAAAAGAAAATGTTTGTGTCGTTACTTAGTAGAGACTGTTACTATAAAAAGGTAAAAAAAATGGATTAAATCATTATGTAAACAACCCTAAACAGCATTCCTTAAAGTTGCAGACATCAAATAATCAAAGCATATGTATTCTGAGACATCTGTTGTGATAATTTCACTTTGAGTTTGAGGACTAGTAGGCCTAGTTGCAATGTCTTCAGAACACATATTTCATGGTGTGGTGAAAGTGCAGCTAGTTTTATTATAATTCAAAGTGACACATACATGATTCATGTAATTAGTTTCAGATAAAAAAAAGCACCGGATAAAAATGAGAAAAAAATAATCCAAAATGCAAGACTTACTTATGAAGTTAATACATGTACTGTTAAAACATTATAGTACTCTTGTTCTTCACTTATGATGAATGTTCTTGGTTTAGTAAAAAAAAAACATTCTGTGGCTTATTGTGCAGGGATCTATCTGTCAGTGTCAAGCCCTTCCACTAGCATCCTGGCATGACAGAGGGCCTAAAAGCTGATATAATGTCCTTGACTTGAAAACAACACTGACTAGTGACTTATTCATTGCATTATTTTTCTTAATAAAGCATCAATAGTTCAGAAATCTATTTATGCAAATTTAACTTTGAACTTTGTATTAAAAGGTCGTGAGACCAGCCAACCCCCAATGAGATATGATAGCGATAAAGCTTGAAGCTCTAACTAATCCCCCAAATTGTGCCATGACATAAACTAAATAGACCTATACTAGTAGCAGTCTCACAAAATGAATCAAGATGTGGATCTGTATCACTGAGATCAATCGAATATTTAAGAACATGTACGGCCAAATATTCATGTTACTGTTAGGGCAATTTGTGGTCCAATTTTAGAAATCAGCATGGTTAGCTTTCTCAACAACCATTTTTCTATAGTAAAAAGGCAGAATTTATAATGAAAACAATTATTTCTGGTCATAATTAGAGTTTTAGAAAGGTGAGTACTATGTTTTTCCCCATTACTTAAAAATCTTTATTGTCTGTTTTCTCAAATTGACTTTATGTACAATAAAATCTATAAAACTTTTTTGTTTTCTATCTAAATGACCTGAAATTTTCACACATCATACATTTATACCTATAAAATTGATGTATAGAGTAATTTAGCTGTAGCATTTTTTATTTTGGAGATACCATTGTTCAAGTGTGGAAAATTGTGAGAAATTTGAAAGATGTCATTTTGCTAAATTTTGTTCATGCATTGTGAGAAGGAAATTTTTGAATAAAAAAAAAAAACCTCTATAGGAATGTTTATGTGGTCTCTTAAATGCTTCATGCCAAATTAGTAAAAAAAATTAAAAATGTTTACATATAAAATTCCAAGATGGCCGCCACACATATTACATAATTTATAACAAAAAATATTTTGCACTGTTCATTCATTTTCTAACTTGACCCAAACACATACACCAATAAAGCCAAAACATCAAAAATCTGACAGCACATGCCCTAAGTGAAGAAGTAAACATTTCCAATATTAATACTGAACAGAAAGTCTGTAGCATGTCAATAGAAAATTCTTCATAATCATATATACATGTATACATGTAGAGGGTGAATGGTTTTCATTCCTCTAGTTAATAGTTTTCAAGACAATCATGCAAAAGAAGAATAAAGTGAAATATACTTTATGTACCCATCCTTTTTTTTTTTTTTTTTTTAATATATTTATAAAATTGACATTCAATTCAAATTTGGACTGGTTTCAAAACACGTATGATAGCTTTTGAAAGGATCAGATGCAATTAATTGTTTAATTGGTTTTTTGTTTCTGATTCCATGCAAAAAACTTCACCTCACAATTAAAATGACTATGCAGATTGTCTGTACTGGCATTTTTTAAATGGGTCGTCTTTTGGAGTTTTCTGTCACACCTTGCAGTATCAAAATATACATTAACTGCTTAAATTCTTGTTGACATGCATCAAGACTGCTAGTACTAAATGCCATCACTATATGTATCCAGACATTAAGCCTTGAACTTGAGGCATTAATATGTGTTTTTTTCCACCATGCCGGACACAAAGCTCAAGTGTTTGAAAAGTATGTTGTTTATAGCAAGCACTATCAAAGCAAGATCCATTCTGCCCTGTTAAGAAAACCTCAGTCTAGACTATATGAATATGATTACTTTGATTTGAAACTTGGCCAAAAATTATAAGGTTAACTTAGGCCAGGATAAGAAAGCAAATATTACTTGTTTAAGTTTATTCGTCAGCGCTGAAGATTAAACTTAAGCAAGTAATGTTTCAGAAAGGTGCTTTTTAATTTTGGCTGGCCTATATTTGAAGATGTAGTAGCCTTGACTAGGCAGTTGCTTGAAGCAGCAAGTATCATTAATCTGGTTGTAAAAATGATACAAAATAACCTGTATGATAAATTAATAAGCCAATTGTGCTATTCAATTAAATATCCTAGTAAAGTAGTACATGTACATTCTATCTCTAACTTCTTACTGTTCATCTATAAATTGTATTCTTTCACATTTTCAATGTATTATCTTTATTTCTGAATGAATTTGCCAGGGAAGAAAATTTTTGAAGGGCCTGAAGTACAATATTTCTTGTTTTGTTACTGAATAAAACAGAATAAAAATGACTTTGAAAATAAAATTGGATGGGATGGGGGTTACTTAGCTTTTTCATTTCTTTTCACAGTAGCACTTTTGTAGATTTATAACGCAAACTTTAATGAATAAGGCACAATATATCTGCTTGCTGGTTGAATTAAAAATTACATGCAGTTGATGCCCATAGGAGTACAATGATCTCTGCATAAACAGATGCATAAATTAGGAAATTTTCCCATCTATAATACAGTACATCACTGCTGAGGCACTTTCATTAGCATTTACTACAATAAAATGCTTGTTTGTTCAAACTTTGAAACAAACTAATTCCCTGCATCATCACTTATTACACAAAAAGGATGTTTAGTGTCATCACTAAGGAACAGTATACCAGTCACTGCAGAATATCCAATAAGAAGAAAAAAGATTTTCAGAAGCCTATCGTCCCCATTGTTAAATTCTTTAGGGAGGATTTCGAAGAAAATAATGTAGAGAAAGGTCCCTGAGGCAACCCCCTGGAGCAATCCATGTACAAGACCTGATGATACAGAGTTCCATAGATCATTGATCATTAGGCCAATTGCAATGCCCATGGGTGAAGCGATGGAAAAAACTAAAATTGATTTAACTGCAGACTTCCTCGAGATTCTTGACTGAACCAAATTCATTCCTAAACTAAAGCTCAGTATGCTTTTGTGTAGCACTAGAGCTGCAAATATGCCTAAAACATCTCCAATCTTGTGTTGCAATCCAACTGTTAAACCTTCAAAGATAGAGTGAAGAGCCAGAGCACATACAAGAAGCATGGCCCTCAAAGGGGAATGTGCTCTGGGGTTGCTGTTCTCGTCTTCTAATGCTACTTCCTCTGTTTGTGCTGAGCTCTGGATACATGGGTCATCAGAAAGACCACCCAAAGAGTTTTCACTTTCATGGGATCCTGTGAATTCATCAGGCTGAGATTTATAGAGCAAAGACTGCCGTTCATTGTCAGAGTTTTCTCTTGTTCCGGCTGAATGAGACTCTTTGAAAGAGAGGACGATCTGCTCCACAATTAGAATGATGAAGAGGCCAAAGGTCATGACAAATTCGGCCACTGGAAATCCAGTGTAGATGGACATGGAAAACAGGACTTTGATCAGGTTGTGTCTCACACTAGGTAACAGATCCAGTAAGCATGTAGCTAAGAAAACACCCGCAGAGAAACAGCTCAAGAAACTCAATGCTCGTTTGTATAAGGCTATCCTAGTGGTACTGACATTATCAGATGGTGACCGACCTAAATTTGTACTATGTTGTACTTGAGATGTATGGATTAACTTAATAAGGATGAGAGGCACCATTCCAAACACTAGTGTCATTGTGAACAATGCTAAAAGAACAATTATTTTCACCACATCCACTGAAAGTGTATGTGCCATTTTTCAAAGGTGTTTTTTTCCAGTTGTCAAGAAACTAATTGGGATAAGACCAAGCTCTGCACAATTAATGTTGTTCATGCCACATCATCATTCTCTTTTTTGGAATACAAAGCCTCACTTCATGGGATATGGTTTGTGCCTATAAATTGAAAAAAAAAAAAGTAATATAAATAATTATAATTGACCACATAAGGAAAGAAGAAAATGTGCATATATGAAATCACTCAGGGTTTCTCAATTAACAAATTCATATAAAGTTTCTAAAAATGGTACTCAAGGACAAATCTAACGTTTGATAAGCCTACTGAACGTGATGAGAAAATGGATTGAAATTGTTTCATCTCATCTGCTGCAAACAAAGTAAGACTAAGAGGACACTTTGTAATTAAACACAAGTCGATGAAATTTGAATGCTCTTTTTCTTTCATACCAGCAGCTCCCTATGCTTTTGGAGATCACTAAAGAGTTACAGGTTTACAGAGCAGCCATTGTAAAGATACAGTAAAAAAAAAAAAAAAAGAATTTAGTTAGTCCATCCTCTGGATAAAATTTGAGGATTGGAGGTCTCATTGGAGTCATTCCAGTCTAAAATAGTGTCAACAATAATAATCATAATAATGAAAATAATGGGACTTGTGTGTATCTGGTGAGTATAAAAATGTTTTCTCAAGTTGTTACACATACACAGTTATAAGTGAAATTTTAACTACCCTATAAAGTTGACTATGCAGAGCACTTTTCATCCTAAACATTAAAAATTCTCTTATCATCATATTACATTACCGTGTATTTTGCACAGAAAAAGGATATCATTTTATATTTTCCAACTCATTTCAATACATCTGAATTTTATTCTCATTTCAATTGTAACTTCTTGAAATCATTTGTAGTTGGCAGCTCTTTAAAACAGAAGTAAAGTTTGAAAAAAAAAAAAAGAAACAACTTAACCTTCAGAAATAATCTTCTAAGAAAACCATTACTCATTAAGCTGTAAAAAAAGTAAACAGATTGAATTGTTAATAACAACAAAAAGAAAGAGCATTTATTTTGTTTTTCGTTTTTTTTTTTCTTAGCATATCAGAATTGTCCCTTTCTTAAGGTTTAAAATGGTGAAGAGCAGAAAATGTAACACTATAATAATTAAAATATAATAATAAAAGTGTACTTGACTCTCACAGCCTCTAGTTATTGACTGAGCCATTTTAATATATGGGTAAGGGTCATCTTATTGTGACAACTTTGTCGAATGGAAAATTATGGAATTTGAAACAAAAAATATTGCTAGAGTAAAGATCTCACTGCCATGAGATTTTCCCGCGTTGCTTATGACAGTTTGTTGTCACCTTTACCTGCTATCCTCAAAAAATGTGTTTGTAGTGCTTGTTACTTTGACATAACATAAAGTAAAATATGTTTTCGTTTTCAATGCACAAAACAAGCTGAACACTAACAACACAATTGATAATGACAAAGTAAATGAATTCAATCATAACATCAAAGATGTTAATGCATTCAAGGAAGATACAGGCATAGAAAGTGTTTCACGTTACGTGACATAAAAAAAAAAGTACATTTTGTTCTGTATGAAATAAAACAAAAATTAAAGATACAAATAAAAATAATCTAAAATCATAAATTCTCAACATACTAAATTACACGTGAGGTTACAAAAAAATAAACCACCAGGTCTTGAAAATAAAAGCAGATAAAACTTGTGATGTGATGCTCGTTACATAAGGAAAATGTGACGACTGTTACTGAGACAAAAATGTCCTTGAAGGGGCTACTAATACTAATTTAAATATTGAAAATGATGAAATTATATTGAATGGGACCTCAGAGAGCATTTGGGTGTTCAAGTTAAATTTCGGTAACAATGGTTAACTCAATATGCCATGATTAAACCAAAGATATAAAAGTGTGACATTTGTTTCACTGGATATAAACTAGATTTATGTCACAAGATTATGCTAAACTAATACTATGTTAAAGTACACAGAGCAGCCATCAGAGTAAGAACTAGAAATCCAAAAATATCTATCCCTCAAGAAATCATCCATTGGATTTAAATATCAATAATAAAAGATAGATACGTCCGTAAAAAATTGTGACACATGTTTCATTTCAGGAAAAAATGTGGTGCGTTACTGAACCATATTTCTGTGACATTGTCAGTAAAACCATTACCTTTATGTTTAGTTGCTATTGTTCCACCAAAATTGGGTACCAGTATTTGAAAACGAAAGAAATGAAACTCTGTCAACATTAAGGAAACCTTCAATTGTTTCATTGTGACATGGTTTAGAAGTAGAATATTGGGGAAGCAATTCCGTTCAAACCAACTTACCGTTGTAGTTTCAAACACTGATTTGGTTTAAGATTACTTTCAAAGAAAGCATGTAAATTACTTCAAAACCAATTTTAGTCTTTTGAGCGTAGATCCATGGCCACTGATCTAATCTATTCATATAGACATGAGAGGCAATGTGCGTAACACACACCAAACATGCCTTAAATTTGCTTTGGATCACATTGAGTTCGACTTTTTATGTGTAAAATTATCTTTAACTTTAAGAGAGCTCTTCTGTGCATCAAACAGAAAAGATGGGTATCATACTGCCTTTCTTTGTCTCAGGTCACTTCATATTTGGCCACTAAAGCCTGCCGTTTTTGGTAGAAAACAACCTTTTTTTTTTTTAAAATTACCCCGAAACTGTTGTCGGTAAATTGAACAGAATATGCTTTTGCAGGGTAAATCCATGGCATGTTTTTGGTCCATTTTGATCTCATTACCATTCCTCAGTGATCTTTATGGGCAAAAAAAAAAAAAAAAAAAACAAAAAAAGAAAAAATCGGGCCTATGTTATGTGTCACATTGAGATGAGCCTGACCCATATAGCAAAAAATGCATGGGTGATTTGTCATACTACTGAATTAATAATGGAACCTAACAGGACAAAAGGTTTTAAAAGTTCCTGTAAGAATCTTTATTAAGTTCATTTCATTGCAAAAAATACTTTCACAGGTTGCATTAAATTCAGAAATAACTACCCCCCGTCCCCACTTTTTTTGCTTCATAATTTCATGCATCCACACTTTTCCCGCACGCACTAACACAATGTTTACTTTCTTTCCATCTACGGTTATTCATATTGTCCTTATACAATGATTAGAAGTGCATGTCTTGCAAATATAGTCTCTGTTGTTGTTGCAGACAAAGCTATTGCATTTGAATCATTGTGTTGCGACTTTTTTTTTGTTTTTCCATTTGCAAAGCATACATCGTTGTTGCTTTGATTTAGCCAGCTTTGGTTTTGATTCTGATGCTAATCTTCCGTTTCATTTTGAGTTCCTGGGGTTTTCCACACTGCTGCCACCGATTTCCTATTCAATTTTGGTGTTATCAGGGCTTTTGATGCTGCTGCAGATTTTGATGCCGACATACATGTGTGAGGCTTTGATTTTGGTGTTGCAGGTCTTGTCACTGAAGATCGAGTGGCTCTTGACACAAATTCTACTAACAGACCCCTGGACTTTGAGACATCAATAATGATTCTCAACTCTCCTAATAAAATGATACTTTCCCTAACAGCAACATAGATTCTGAAATCTGTTCCACACTTCCTTATCCAAAAAAAAAAAAAAAAAGGAAAATCGGAAGCAAAGTTTATTTTTACTAGATTTGAAGTCATGCCTTAGAAGCTTGAATGAAGACTCTTATGAAAAAAGGGGACATGTTAGTTGTTACCTAGACAATCTGAAATTTATAGTGCCAGTGAAAAAATCTCACAATCCTCACAAGGATGGGAGAGGCGGGCGGGTGGTCTTCATCAGAGTACTGGAACATGGACAGCCTTAAATCAGACAGTATGTCATTTGAATATCTGACATATTAAATTGAATGCGCATATCACACTAAGTGGAACACTTATGTAATGTGAAATTTATGACCCTTTTATAAACAGAAATAAATGATGTGAAACATGTATTCAATCACACATTTCATGTATCCTGTGAATAGGCAATCTTATTTTGTAAAACAGTTCAGTATAGACATACTGATTTTCCTTTCACATTCACTCATAAAACTAAAACTGAAAATTAAAATTGAAGTAAATGCTACAAACTATAAATTAACGTCCAAAAAACTTCACCAATTTTTTTTGTAAAATACAAAACAAAATTCTTAAGGTCAATAATAGATAACCTAAAACAATAGCTTTAAGTTCAAATGTTTCAGTTTCAATGGAATTCAAAAGAGGGGAAAGCAGATTTCAATGGATCCAAAATATCTGCCAAGAAATAAATTGTGCCAGCAAGGCCTTCAAACATTGACATTGGACGGTCAGGAGTTCTGCAGCCATGTTTGCTATAGTCACAGCACCATTCTGCAAACTTGACAGCATAATACAAGAACTTCTGCTCTCCTGTGAGTTTGAACAAAGTGAGGAATGTATAAGCATTTCCTGCTGGGCCATGACAAATTCCATAGCCTTTGTTCAGTAACCCTCTTTTCCACACAACTTCTGCACAATCTTTGGCTGCATCCAGGTAACGTTTGTCTTTATATATTTTGAAGGCTAATACAAACATGTGGACCCATCCTGGAGCTCCGTGACACCAGTGCACTAGCTTGTCCCCATTACTACTTCCCAATGATGATGGGCAGTTTCCAGAGGCAAATCTCAGGGTCAGCATAAAATCAATGCAGGGTCGTACTTTGCCACGAATGTGATCTTGAAGAGCAGGCTCTTGTACTTGAAGGAGCATAAAGTAAATGCCTGCTAAGCCATGTGCAGCTCCTAGGTACGCCTTTTCATGCCACTCATACATAAGGGGATGAGAACACCTTTCTCTTTTCGACAAAGCCTCTCCAGATCTCAGCACAGAAGCTACCACTGCGGCAATAACTTCTTTATTGATGCAATCGCTTCCCAAATTTTTCTGTAGAAACAAGAGGGCGGATAAATACCCACAGCGACCATAAAGAATTTCATCTGGCAGAGTTGTATCAGAGCATACATGCTCATGCATTTCTTCTACGTGCTCTACACATTTTCTTGCTCTGTCTTTTTTTCCAAGATTGTGATAAATTACAGCCGCAAGGGCTAGAGGACCACTATCACCACACAAAAAAGACTGCCTTGATCCCCTCAACCTCTCCAAGCAAGGTTTCAAAATGTCAAGAGCTTGATGAAGGTGCTTGCTATCTCCAGGCTGTGCTAATTTATTGTGTAAATGAAGATAGAGAAAGGCATATCCTGCATTGCCTGTGTAAATAGAATCATCCCTTCGATCAAACTCAAGTTTAGATACCCAATGTTTTTGTAGCTTGTCAATAGCCAGTGTTATTTTTGACTGGTAAGGCTCTTTTAGTCTCTTATCTGGCCCAAGCAAATGTTCACCAGAGTAGTCTGAAAAGGGATTTTTGAATGCTCTATCAGATGCCATTTCTACTAACAAAGCCTTCTCAATGCTGGCTTTCTTGCAAAGTGAAGTACCAATGGCCTTTGTGATAAGATGAATTTAACCTGGTGAAAACAAAAAGGCATCTGCATGTAATCTAATTTAACTGATATTTTCAAATTAAGAAGAAGAGCATTTTTATGCAACAGGTATCAATCTTGAATTTGTGTATTGAAAATTTTATGCACATTTCAACTCTACAATGCCTAAAACATTAAAAAAAAAAAAAAAAAAAGGAAAAAAAAGAATAAGGCTAATTTTCATTCCCATAATTTGAACCATTGGTCCATTGCCATATATTCATGCCAAAAGTTTTGGCAAATGCAAAGGAACTTTCAAAATGCCCTGCATCCATTCCCATTACAATTACGTTGATGGCCATCCTAATAGGTTTCCTTGGAGCTATACAATTTTTACGTCAGGCATCTTGACCAGGGTCCTGACCTAAGCCATGGGTGCCATCAAGAGATGTCTTAAAAAGCCTGAAGCAAGGGACTGTGCGCCATCAAGGCCATATTGGACTATAATATATAATAGTCCATAGAATAAAAAAAAATTTTTTTTTTTAAAACCTGATCCCCGGTTTTGGTGATTACAAAGAAGGAGGCACCCACCTTAGTCTACTGGGTGCCGCATCCTCAACACATTGAATTTAAGAGACAATAACCCTTGAAAAAAGCCTGTGGGCACACGAGTACTTTTGCGCACATTGCACAATTGCCACCTGACCTCTGAAGTTTTTAATTATTCTAAAAAGAAACATTTGTTTCACAAGTTCTAAACATTTTGCTTTATGACACAATTTTTTGTCCCTGAAGACTGCCCTCAATTCATTAGTTTTTCACAAATAAAATATTATAAAAAGAACTAACCTGTAAGAGAAAACACTATGAAAAAGAAAGAAAAGTGGAGATCTTTAGCATCTATAAACAAATTAGTCATGATGTTCTGTCACTGGATCATTTCACAATGTAAAAGAATAAGCCAAATGCGAATTGCTGATCACAAACAAGAGACCTGGCTTGTATGACAAAACAGATTGCAAGCATCCTCTTTTTAACATTCATTTTACAAACTTTATGATTCCATAAGTCAAAGTAAACCTATATTTTTCCACAAGGCCATCTGACACTTTAGGATGTTTCCACTATATTAAAGTTGCATTTCATGCCCACTTCACATCAGACCTTTTTTGTATTTTAACTAAGGAACGGGACCTACAGTTTTTTGGAAGAGTTGTTAAGCCCCTCAAAATGCTCTCATACTCTCTTAAATGGTAAAGTTTTACTTAAGGTCATCACTTAATCAGGTGACTTTTTGAGTAACATCCCTTGTAGTTTTGATATGAAGAAAAAACCATGGCTACCAACGATAGTCATAAAGGATGATATAGAGTAAAATCGAGCAAAAAAAAAAAAAAGTAAAGAGTGAAATTCAAGAACCTTTAATTTGAAAACAGTTTGTTTGCGCCAGATGGGTGTGCAAAATTCGTTGTTAATTTAGCACAGCCGAAAAACATAAGGCAAGCATCTTTTGTTTTCATATCCGAAAGCCAGTGATGATCTTAAGTAAAATGTCTCTAAAACTGGTGATCTGATAGTTATAGCAAGGAAAGAATGTATCCAAAACACAAATGAGCCTTCTTCAGTGCTTGGTAACTTTGATCTGAGTTTACAATCACAGTCCTTATAATACTTAGTTGTATATTATTGTCATAATCAATATTCCAGGTTACTTTTAGCCGCAGATAAATACTGAATTATAGGATTAAAAATTGAATAGCACTCTACTATGAATGGAGCTCAGGTATTCATCTTGTTAGAAAAACAATTTCAGTCGAGAAATGAATGCATAACAAGACAGAACTCAAAGCAGAAAAGAATTAATTCTACGATGGCTATTGTGGATCACTATTTTAAAGTTTCAACGGGATTAAAAATTATATAAAGTTATATGTTACCTGTAATGTGTGTGCATAGTAGGCATAAATAATTGGACCGCTGTATTCTATTTTCCCTACTGACATTTCAAGCTTATTGAAATCAGGTGACTTTTTGAGTAACATCCCTTGTAGTTTTGATATGAAGAAAAAACCATGGCTACCAACGATAGTCATAAAGGATGATATAGAGTAAAATCCGAGCAAAAGAAAAAAAAGTAAAAAGTGAAATTCAAGAACTCCTAGTGTACTATGCACCACTAAGAATAAAGTATCTATCATAATGTGTTTCAAGACTTCAAGTGTTACAACTTCATTTCTTTTTCAACATGTTTCATGTTAGTATATCAAGATTGCCATATTGATCATGACAATTATGAAAACAGAATGAACTTTCCTTGGCCAGGCTCTATTTTACAACTTCTAAATATTGCACAGACACACACACTACAGGAGATGATTCTCGTTTGATATAGACTGGCATTGTGAAAGGATATGATAGGGGGCACCTGAGAATGAATGATACATGTAAATACCAATAGGCATACACAATGTTTCAGTTGGAGTATGATGGCCAATCAGAGGTTGACACTATTCATGGGATAGTTCCTACAAAGTGTGGTATGGGCTTTAGTTTAGCAATGCATCAAAACTGTGATGGATGATATGTTAGTTTACCTACAAATGGCTCTTTCAACTAGCAATGCAGAATGGAGGAGCAGGGGTCTTCATCCCATAAGAAAAAAAAATATGCCTCTGCCTGCAGGCCAGTTTTCAAGAAACAAAAGAGCCAAAACATAAAATCACAAGCAATCAACATTGAAGTCACAATCCTAACAACTAACAAACACCACAAACATCACAATTAAAGGTGGAAAAGTGGATCACATAAAAATTTAAATTGTACTGCACCTTCACAATTGCTGCCCAGTAGATTCCTTCTTACTGAGGCATCACTTCATGAAAAATGAACCACTAATACTCTGACAAAACAAGGAGCCAACAAGACAAAGTCAGACCAAACTGCCACCTTCAAAAAAACATAAACAATAGTAAAGCCCAGTAACACAAAAGTTGGCTACAAAGTACAAAGCCATACAAATTATGACCAGAATGACCTCTACCATTAATATATTGGGGCTGGACAAGTAATTTCGCTCCAACTGAGAACTAATTACTATAGAATTAATCATCACATGCACAAGAAGTTTTAAAAAGGGTGGAACAGGAAAAATAATCATTGAAGATCTGCTAAAAAGCTGCCTGCTCCATGCTAACCTCAGATCAGGGATCACCTGAAATACTGAAAACAAGGCTTTAAGGGACATTTGGTGTACATGAGTGTCCATCTAACCAAGAAAATATGTCCACACAACCTGACAAATTGGTTCCCAACTCTCAAATTTAGCTATGGAAGCACATGTTTGCAAAACTGAAAGTTGGAAAGACTCCCAATTGCCAATGTGGATCTAGAAGACTTTGTGCTAGCCAATAGTCTACAAATTTTATATGACTTGCCAGCACTGCAAAAACACAAAGAAGAAATTTAGCTTTGGAACCGAGGCTATTTATAAGTATAAATTCTTTCCAGAGAATTTCAAAAGATTGTGATGAGTTCTCACTCCAGGCAGTATATATGATAAACTTCTGCAGGAAGTGTGACAATGACAACCATGACAACAAATGCGCAATTTAAAGAAAAGCAGTCAATCCACATGAGTGGGTTTTGGAAGTATCCGCAGTTTTCATTTAAAAAAAAAAAAACTTGATAGACCTACCTTTCAATTTCTAATCATTTTAAAATATTTTATTCATAAAACAAATAGGCATCGAGTTGAGCACTTATTCTAAGTCTGGTAACCACAAGTGAATGAATTTGTAACTGAGCACAAATCTCACTAGCCCAAGTCAAATTGATCTGAACATTTTCTCTTTTTAATAGTGATTATTGTCATTGTGTTCTGAGAACTTCCAATATGGGAATCTCAAAGTACTATTGTGAGTCAAAACTTCTTATAATCAAGTTTGTTACTTTGATTGAGAATTCAAGTCAAATTGATCTGAACATTTTCTCTTTTTAATAATGATTATTGTCATTGTGTTCTGAGAACTTCCAATATGGGAATCTCAAAGTACTAAATATTACTATTGTGAGTCAAAACTTCTTATAATCAAGTTTGTTACTTTGATTGAGAATTTTGCAAACAGTTAACACTATCAAAATAAATGTGTCTAAATGATATATTTCTTTTTTCAACAATTAGAACAAAACAGGAACGTGGATCTTTACTTTTGATATTTATTTCTGCAAATGAACTAGTGCCATTTCTTCAAACTATCTTTAAAAACTTTTAGATTTAGAAATAACTGGCCTTGTGAACTTATTTTTTATGTTTGTTTTGTTTTTGCTTACCTTCATGTGGCAAATAAAAGCATAACACTTGTCCTTTATGACTTAGGTTTAGAAAGTATTTTAATCGTTATGCAGGTGAATCTCAACAAATTATTTTAAAATGTTTTCTTGCTCTGGATCTTTTCCAAAAAATCTACATCTCAATCTCATTCACCTTTTTTTTTAAACAAAAATTTTGGGATACAAATTTTGATCTGTGTCTACAAAACTTTTTTTTCCATCTATTTCTTATCAATCAAAACCCAATTCTCTGCTTTCTCCTATGTGATGCTAAAGTCTAGTTAGGTAATGTATATATCCCATTTTTAAATAGGGGCAACAAACGCAGTCTTGCTACTGTTAAAAAAAAAAGACACTGAATAGCTCTCT
>BLXT01007646.1:3580684-3591751 GCA_019648995.1 Plakobranchus ocellatus | reverse complement strand
ACACTTAGCAATCACTGGAAAGATTGAGGGCAAACGCAGTAGAGGTAGACAGAGAATAACTTTTATTGAAAATCTTAAGTCATGGGCAATAGGCAAGGGTAGCAACATTTAACAACTTTATAAGGTTAAGTGAGAATAGGTATGTGTGGAGGAACATGATCGCCAATGTCTGTTCCAGACAAGGTACCTGATGATGATGACATATTGAAATTCTCATTCTGTGGTTATCCCTAATAAACTCTCTCTGTTTAAACTGCTCAGCCGAATTAAGATTTCATCCAGATCAAGATCTAGATCCAGAGTTATAGATTATTTTCACTTTGGACTTGGAGGCAGAAGCAATGGTTTACATAACTTAAAATTATGATTTTTGTAACAACTTTGGTCCTTCTGAATCAGATCTAGACTAATTTAAGACTGTATGTTTCCACTCTGCCACAATACAAATCTAGAGTTACATGTATATATCATCGATGTATAATTATTTTCCATAATTCTAATAAATTCACAATGCGAGTCCAGACTCGATTCAGCCAACTACCTTGTATCAGTGACTTTCGCAATAGATCTAATAGAACCATCATACTAACAATTATTCCAAGAAAATTCGGGGTGACTTCAAATCATCAACAGCTAAAACAAAGGTGAAGACATTTTCCAAGAGAAAGGTAGGCAGGCCTACAGACTTTCAAGTAGGCCTACTACCCAAAAGTACCGCTTACTCTTACAACAACTATGAAGAAATATACAGTTTACTCATAACATTGAATTTATGTTCTTCTTCTACTACTAATGTGTGCTGCTACTGCTGCTGCTGCTGCTGCTGCTGCTGCTGCTATTACTACCACTACCAATACCATTGGCGCTGCCGCTGCTACTACTACTACTAGTGCTACTACTACCACCACAATCACAAAGCAACAGATACTGATTACATCTATTCTAAATTATTGGGATTGTCTTGCCCTGCCATCTCAATGCGCTTTAAGTAAAACCAAAAGTGTTTGGGAAAATAAAGATTGGGCCTATTTTCCCGCGTGTTCGGGAAAATAGTCACTTCGACATGTAAAATGTACAAATCAATACATAGGAGACACAATACTGTTAGTCCAGCATTAGTTAACTCAGGAATAGATCTGACAACAAAACTCCTAAATGCAACATTGGTATTACAATCCCAGAAGATCTTTGTAAATCCGTCTGCTGCTTTAAAAAAAAAAAAAAAGAAAGAAAAAAAGAACAGTAGGAGCAACAGGATGTGAACTTCATAGACCAATCAGTTAATGAGCCATTTTACAAAAATCCTGTTACGTGTTTTGATGCATAGAACGAGAAATATCCCCGATACATTCTAGCTTTGTTATTGTGCGTGATAAAAGGACTAAAAACGCGATATTCACTCTCTCAATGCTACTGGAAAGGTGTATAGAAATGCAAAAAGATCTCCATCTCTGCTCCAATGTGTGTTAATATTTTAAATGAGCTCAAATATTAATAGATAAAGGAAAAAAAAATTATCACATATCAGCATTTAATTTTCTTTCATGTGGCGTACATGAAGTTTAAATCTTTATTATAACTACTACTGCTGCTGCTGATACTACTATCACTATTACTACTTCCACTATTATTACTTTACTATTGTTCTTTTTGTTGTAATTATCCTTATAGTATTAGTAGTAGGCCTATGCCTACTGCTTTATTGATACAGTTGTCTTTCTCATAGTTCATCGTTATCAGACTAATTGCTATGAATACTCTGATCACTAGTAGTTAGTAGTAGTATTACTGTATTATTATTGATGCACCATTGTGGTTATTGTATTTTCCAATGTCACACTAGTCACATTGTTAGATGTACTATTTATACACTGTGTGGAATCAAATTCTCTTGATTGAACAAGGAGGACAAGGGCTTAGGCTGAGAAGGCTGTCATATTTTGTATTGACTTCGAGTATAGATATTGCTCTAGTGGATGGATATGTTTTCGTGAAAGAAACGATAAAAAAAAAATAAAAAAAAAAAACCCAACAAAAACTTAGTAATTTAGCTTCTAATTACGTTCCCGTATCCGTAGACTAATATAGGTCGCTGATTACGAATATGCTCATTTTTTTTTTTTTTAATTTGACAGATATTTTAAAATTTTACGGAATAAAATTTAAACTCTTCGCCATCAGTTCGCTTGCAGGCCAGAATATGTCGTCGCCAGATACATTACTGCCGAACAAAGGACTAACCGATATCGATACGACCGCTCGTTTGTACGCTAAGGTTTAGGAAGAAAAACTGAATCCTACATTTCGTCGATCAAATAAATGTACGTATAAATGGCCCGTATAAGCAAAGCTGGTCTCATCGTTCGTCTGTCAGTTTAACGATGATCCAGATAAGACGACTGGTAGTTGAACTGTTAATTTTAACTGTACGTTTAAATGGTCGATTTGTTATGACACCCAATAGTTCAATTCACCGCGTCGGAGTGAAGCGATTCTTGAGGACCTAGGCGATAGGTAATCTCCTAAAATTGATGACACCTGTCATTAACATTAGATGTGCAGTTGATAAGTAGTTTTGACCACAAAGAGCCAAAAAAAAAAAAGACTCAGTGGACGTAACACCCCAGTTGAGAAACAACAGTCATGTAGTGAGTGAGAGCGTAGTGTAGTCCCAAACCCATGTGTGCGAGTTTGCAACGTTTAATATAATAAGTAGAACAGAGTACGATAAATCGGATTTATCGTAGTCTGTTACATGTAGAAGCAAGAACTTGCCTGTCAGGATATAAAGACAATTCTATCTATAAAATAGGCGGCATTCCTTAACACAATGAAGAAAAATTGCAAATAATATTTCATATGTGAAATTATGATTAGAATATCTTGAAAAGTGTAAAATAATTTGATAAATTCAAAACTTGCGTTTGCAGGTCATGTTTAATAAATGGCAATAATTGTAATACTACTTTTAACCATTCTCCTTTAGTCCATTAGCACCTGGCAGCCATGGGATAATTTGTTTACAAACTGAAACGAGCACGTTGGTCTATGCCTTTGGCGTCTTTGGCTCTTGCAGCTGCCCAAGCATCCAACATCGCTGGGAAGTGTCTTACAATACATCTAGATCTACGCCATGGGAAAAGTGAGAAAAATAAAAAGACACCAGAAATTTGACTACAATAGAGACAGAAAAAAGAAACGAAGGAAAGCTAAACAAGTACCATCTATTCAATGGTATGCGCACATTGTGTGTTTTTATTTGGTTCTAAAAGTGAAAGGAGAAATCTCAGTATAAGCACTCACTTATTATCGATAGACCATACGAACAGTACTAGATATCTAGATTTAAAGATCTACATCTAGATGTAAAGTTCATTAATCTGCACTATGCACTAAGTCCATAACTACTGACAACAGCAATATGTGTGCTGCCTCTTCATTTTGTCAGTGACTTACTGTAAACTTGTAAAATTAAAAATCTACCCACATATGTTTAGTGTCACAAAAAATTAGAAATTGTGTGGCAAATCAGTGGGCTCAGAAAAAAATTAAAATTTTATGCATTCAGGGGATCACTTTTCATTACACTGATTGAAAAACATAGGTTCTACAAAGAGGCTTGTGTCATTATTTTTATAGGCCTATAAGAAAAATGCCATATCACTTTCCACCAGATGAAGTACATGGCTCCTTGTACTACATTAGTACTTTTCATTTTTACTTGACTGGACTAATGATTTTTAGGACAAGCAGTGATCGATAAAAGTTTCCACAAACTTGGGTATCCATATTTTGTTTTTAATAATAATTATTTTTCTGTTTTTTTTTGGATGTTTATTTTGCTCTTGTTTAACTCTCAAGTTGTTTGATATCACATTGGTGTTTTCAGTGATGAAATAAAGAAGGCATGGGATGTCAAGAAATCTGTAAAGAAAAACCTTGAAGATATGGGCATAGCTGCAGATTCAAATAAAATTCTCAAGTTGCCAAGATCTAAGGTATGAATAAACCTAACTGTCCTAACAGTACATATTTTTGCATTTTTCATTTTGTTCTGAAGAAATGATAAAATTGGGCGTATTTCAAACAATAGCAGAGGAATGAGCTTTCCCCAAATGAAAAGACTTCTTTAGTAATTTTGATTTTATAGCCATAATTAAGTATTAAATGAGAAAATTTGAAATCTTGATGTTTTACATTTTTTTTTAAATGACACTTTTTTTATTCTATAATATAGAGTAAATAACAGTGCAAAAGGAGCATTTTTTGCTGTATTTATAACACAAAACAAGTGTAAGCTCCCGTAACAGACTTTCCAACCAGTTCGAAATTGGAGTTTTTTCTTTGAAAAAACAAAAAAAAACCGCAAATATGAGTCAAGATGTCTGAATACATATTTTCTCTCCCTCACTGTGCCTCCCATATGGTTACATTAAGATTTACAAATTTAGATTCTAGAACCTAGGATGGCTGAGACTAGATTGATAGATCTATCTAGAGTCTGGATCCTGTTTTATCACTGCACTCCCAAAGGTATGGATTGCTGCTAGATCTACAGGCTTATTGGTTTTTGGCTTTGTATTTTTGCAGTTTGTTTTGTATGTGTTGTGTTTTTTTTTTTTGTTGTTGTTGAATAACATTGGACCACCTTGCATATTTCCTCTTTTGAAAAAAGTCTCTGCGTGCTGAATAAGCACTTTTGTGAAAAAATAAGCAAAACTGGAGTGTTGAGGGGAAAGTAAAGCATTTTCATGTGGAGAAGTTGGTAAGTCTTCTGTGAAAGTGATTTTAATATATTCTCATGATTTTTTGTCTGCAGCCACTGAAAATGGGAACACTTGATGTGGAAATGGAAGTTGATCTTCAAAAAACTCCTGTCAAAAAATTTGTAATGGATGGTAAGTCATAGACAAAGTTTAAATGGCAAAGATTTTGTAAACTATTAGTAACTTTCAGCACAAGTCGTATAGTTAATAAGTTTTTAAGGTTTTATCTTTTTTGAGAATGGCATGAAAGGATTTCCCCTAATATTTTGCAGTCAACTGAAATTGTCTTGAAGAAATGGCATGGGTGTTGAGGAGGCATAAAAAACTCTGTTCTCAATGTTTTCAGGTATTTTGATTTATTTTTTGTCAATAAAAGGCTGCCGCAAAATTTGGGTGAGTTAGATTAGTGAAGAGCTATAAATTAAAAACTGAAATCCATTATTCAATTGAAAGTAACTGGAAGGTAGTGTTTCACTTGTACATAAGTCTTAAAATGATTTTTTACAGGCATTGCTTACATGCATTCTGAAGAGAAATATAAATTTCATGTTTCATGTTATTTATCAAACACAGCCAGACACTCCACCTGTTACAAAAAAAGAAATGGTGTAAAACATGAGGAGTTGTGATAACTGGTTCCATGTAGATAACACTTTTTCAATGCTGAATATTTCATCTTCTAATGACTTTAGGGTCATTCCACGGTAACTGGTTGGACAATCAGAGCATAGTTTGAGTGAAAGAAACGATCACAGAGACTATAAAATCTTATTATATCACTTCTGACAAATTCAACACATAGAAGGATAGTGAGAGATGACTGGAAACAATTGTTGTTAAATTTGATTGCTTAACATTTATTTTATGACCTTAGTGAGGTCAGTAACTGACGGGACAGAAAAAGTAACTCAGATTTTACATCCGTACAAGTTTAAATTTCTTTGAATTGATAGTACTTCTGATAGTGTTTTTTACATTGCAGGATAGAAGTAATGTGGTTTTTTAAAAAATTTTTTATCGGTTGACTTGAATGCAAATGAAGGGCTCAATGGAAAAACAGGCGATGTCACATTTTCTCATATTTCATGATTACCTCCCTTGGTTATGAAGCCCCACATAAAGAATCAGCCTGTAGTCCATTTCAAGCGAAAAACCGACTATGTCCTGAGATATTCCATGTTTTATAAAGGGAGATCAATGGAAAAACAATCGATGTCTAATGCTGGCAATGGAAAAACCGTCCATGTCCAAAGGCTCTCAAAGTCCGCGAATCAGAAGCCTAATTTGGTCACATGACCTTAGCTCACTTGAACAAAATGGCGGACACTGTTATGAATGTTCGTGAGACAGATAAACAAAAAACTCCCGTAAATTTTAGGTTCTAAAAAGGAAATTAGTAAGACACAAAGGCTTTCAAATGACCAAACTGATGAGGATGATGCTTAACTTACATCAGGCTTACTTTTTTTTTTGCCCTATCAATATTCTTTTGTTTGCGTGTGTTATATTTTGGTGTGTTATTGGTTTATGTTTGCAATTATTGTGTTGTTTAAGAGCATATTTACCTGCACCACTGTCAAAATTAAATCTTGCTTCATGCAGTGTCAAGTTTTTAAAAGATTAAGTGTCCACAAGTAGAATGTTAGCCCCCACAGTCACTGCCGTTGGGTTCATGGTTTGGCTATTTATTCTCGCCTGAATTGTCTTGATTAACATCTTATAAAGCTACACGGGACACCATAAAGATGTGCCAGAACTAAGTTGACTCAACCCCACTCAGATAGGCTTTGAAAGATGGTATTATACCCCACTATTAGGTGACTCCTCTGGTATTCAAACCAACAACTTCTCATTGAGAGGAGGTGGTCTACTGATTGAGCCACTAGGTGCACTTTTGTCACTGCCTATTGTCAGGTACCCATTTAAAACACAGGTGGACACATAATCAAATAAGAATAAAAGTGTTGATCTACTACATCAAAAATACACTAAAGAACAGCTAAATTGCTTATGTGATACAAGAAACGAAGGATTTTAACAAAATCAATGGAAAAACAGACTATGTCCATTTCAAGCATGTTTTTTTAATTTAACCAAAAAGCTAAAAATTGCATGAGTTTAAAAACAAAACCTTTTCCTGCAAGCAGGGAAATAGTCATTGTATTAAATAAAACTGAAAGAAAAATCAAAATAATTAACACAATTGCTGGAGAAGTCTTGGAATCTTATTTTTTGATTATCTAAAAGTGTCAATTATGTGACACTGCCTGTTTTTCCATTGAGCTTTTCAAATGTTTGTTCATTTTCGCCCAAAAAATGTGTAAAACTGCAAACTGCCTGCAAAACATTCATTCAATACAATGAAATCCACATTCTTTTCATCTCAATTTAGTCACATTACAAGCCACAACTGCCTCACACAACCATTCAAAAGTTTTTCTCTTTATTTCCTCATAAAATTAAAAATTCAAGATGGCGGACCGTGCCATGTGACCTAATTTGCATAAATTTAATTATTCAAAATAATCGTTGGTCTGTCTTGAGTCTATCCTGGAAGTTTCATGACATTTGCTTGCATAGTTTAGAAGATACAATACTTCATGTGAAACCATCATAATTCCTTTGTTTTTCAACAAAGGGCTCAGCAATGGGAGTGTATTTTAGGTAACAGCTCTAGCAACATAAGTGTTAAAGGACTCTACATATTTCAAAATTTATTCACTTTTCAATGATGTTTTTGGTAAACAATTTTTATATTAGTTAATGGTTTCAATATTTAAACTAAATTGCAGATCTTGAGGAAAGGGCGAAAATTCCTGGAAAGAAGAAAATGAGCATGTCTGATGAAGATGCAGGCTTTTGTACATATATGTTGGATAAATATGGTGACAACTACAAGGTAAGAATTGTCTGAAGGAGTAACTTTGCCAACGGACTTAGATATTGTAAGATGTATGTGAGGCAAAGGAAAAACAAAATGCTTATGAGCAATGGGATACATCTTTGAAAATGATTATATGAATGAATGAGGGACTTGATAGCTTTTAAGGAACTCAAAATTGACTTTTGGGGAAATAGAAGTTGAACTTTATACAGAAATATAAGGTATTTTAAAAAGGGGCGATATTTTTTTTGTTATAAATGATGATTTCTACCTTTCAAACAGTCTGATTATCTATGGACATATAGATCACAGCAGCTTGTGTAAAAATAGACAAATTTATTTTAAATGTATTTTAAAAGGCAGGTAATTGAGTGCATAAATATTTATGGTCAATCGTCTTTGCTAGTCCAAATCCATTCACTTTCGAGTAGACAGAAGAATTTTCTGCACCTACAATCCAATCAAGCTTGATAGACTTGGTGTCTAAAATATAGGCAGTAAGGCACTTAAAAAATGAATTAATGTTTCCCTAAATGTAATTTTTGCCGCTTGAAAATTTAAAAAGAAGAAACAAACTTAATTACAACCCAATATGTCTTTTTTCCCATGTTTGAGCATTTTTCAAAACAGATTGCCTAAAATTGAAATCGATCCTCATCATATCTGTTTTTATATTGTCGCCTGAAAGCCTGCTTGAAGCGCTAATTCAATCAATACTTTTTGTGCAGATACAGAGAAACTACTTTAGATTCTTTTCAAGATTTGTTTCTTGTAATCATGATCACAAAAACTTTTTTATCTACACAGGCTATGGCTCGAGATGAAAGGAATTACTACCAAGAAACTCCAAAACAAATCCAGCGCAAAATAAACAGATTCAAGAGTATCCCAGAAATGTACAAGATTTATGCAGAGGCTCGTCAAGGTGAGTCCAGTATGGACTCCTGAAATTGAAAATTCTTTCTAAAAAGATTCAAACTATCCAAGGATGGAATTTTTTAATTAAGAAGGGAATTGCTATTTTCCTCCATAACTTTTTTAAAAACATTTTGCTAACTTTATAATGTTGAGTCTTGATGGTCCCACACCCTCAATAGGCTGAATGTGAATAGGTAAAGCGTAGCAATTGAATGTTTGTCGTGTTATCAAATGTTGCTTGTCTTACCACAAAGTGAGATGTTTTGCTGTGGCTATAAGTGTAATAAATAGAGGTAGAGCTGTCATAATTTTCAGCTTTTGACATTCAAATTGTTGAGCCTTGCAGAGTTTGAATTGTATTTTGTGTAATGCAAGAAGTTTAAAACATTTTTTTTTTGTGGTTTATTCTCTGCACAACATCTCATTTTGTGTTGACATTATGTTTAATTCATATTTTTGCCTAAAAATTTCTTTTCTTTTTTTTTTGGTAATAGACAGTAAAATTGGGCCCAGTTGTGGCCCTTTTTTCTTGAAATATAAAATCATATAAGCTTGTTCATGCTTGGGTCTTCTCTTTTCTCTAATACTGATTTCATTTTTGCTCCAGGTAGTCACTTTGGTTAATAAGTATGAAAGTATAGAAATTTTATGTGTAGGGCCTACTTACCATTTGTCATTAACTTCTTTTTCTTTTCTATGGACTGATACCTTTTCCATTATATTTTTAATTGGGATTCCTTTTTTTAAATGAATGTTTAATTCTTAATATGAACGTATATAACAAGTTAATTTTTTTTTTAACTTGATCATATTTATTGAGAGCAAATGATTCTTTATATCAGTGCCATTGGCACAACGATTGCATTTGTCAGGTATGGAAGACATTTTAATTTTTACTCTTCAGCTAACAGTTAAGATGTACAATTTATCTAGGAATAATGGAGATCATTTTTTGCTTTCCTCATTTTTGGAACAGTTGAAATAAAATGTTAATTTTGAAGAAAAAAAATTGATGAGTTAATTTTTTTTTTTTTTTTTTTAAAGTTTGTCTTGTGATTTTTTGTGAAAAATGGGAAAAAATGAATAGGATATTAGTTTTTCTCAAAGTGTCAATGTCACACTCTCTTTTACAATCATTTGCTTTCTAAAAATATGATTTTGTTTAAAAATAGAATTTATTTCAGAAAAAAAATCTTTGTTCTCCTTTGTCTTGCTGGCCATCCAGGTATTGCCTGATATTTGATTTCCCATACACAAACAGCAAAAATATGCTCATACACAAACTGCAAAAATATGCTCAGAAACACAATACCGTACTGTGGTCCAAGCTTTAGGTTCCTTTTTAATTTTCCTGGTCTAGTTTAGGTAGCAAGATTAATGTATGCATGCTGCTATGCTAAACTAGCATATGGCAATGCTTTATCTCTATTTAGTCTAAAATGTCATTTAAGATATCACATCTAAACTTACATCTTCAATTTTCTTAAACATATGTTGGCAAAGAATCAACATAAATGTATGTATAATATAAGCATTCAGTCTTCATGATACCATTGCCAAGCTCACACAATGCAATTTACCCCTTCAAACCATATTCTCAATTAACTGGAAATCGCCTCAAATGATTCTTCTAGGTGTAGTACCACCGATAAGATAATGCCTCTGGTAATTGTTCTGTTATTATTTATGTTCTAGAATGTAACTGACCGTCACAGGTGACACTTTGCCTCTAGAATATATGTTTTTACATAACACTTACTCAGAAGGTGACAAATGTAGGCTAGTTCAGGGTAGGTGACAGATTTAAGGCTATATCAAAGACCACAAGAATGTTTTCAAACTAATCCAATAATTAACAAGTCACAATAATTCTTACCTTGAGACAAACTGGTTTAATTTGTTTTTTCCTTAAGGAGGACAAATGGAATTTGAAGTTTGTTTTTCCCAAAACCATTACTTGCAAAATATGACTTATAGGAAAATTTGCAGCAGAAACTCAAAGAGTTAGACATCTTTGAATACTACTGTTTCTTTTCTGATCTAGATCAAGAAAAATTACATTTTCTGTAAAAAAAACCAAACCATTTTGTACTTATTTAATTAAAGTACCATGTAGTCAGATAATTCTTAGATGTCCCAAATAAAACTTTTTTTCCTCTAGTGTTTAAATTCATTATAATCTATAAATGAAGGGCTAGAAATGTCCCTGAATGAGATTAGATGTCACATTTTGAAATTTTTAATCATTGAGACAACAAGAACATTAACACCTAACAATGGTACCAGTACAGATACATTGTAATTTTTTATAAGATGTAGAGCTTTTAAACACTTTGAAAAAATGAAGGAAAAAAACAAAAAAGAAATTTAGAAAAGTCAAAAAATCAAAATTCCTTCTTCTCTGAAGTATTAGGAGCAGCATTGGCTCATTAGAACTGAACCAAAACAATTTAGAGACTGTGATATATGGTATGTTTAACCACAAAAGTTACTTTTTTG
>BLXT01007646.1:3530079-3542894 GCA_019648995.1 Plakobranchus ocellatus | reverse complement strand
GAGAGAGAGAGAGAGAGAGAGAGATAGACAGACAGAGATGGAGAGAGAAAGAGAAATAGATGGAGGAAAAGAGGGAGAGAGATAGTGGAGAGACAGACACAAAGACAGGCACTTAATGAAAAAAGATGGCCAGAAAATCAAGTATTGAGGTACAGGAAGAAAAGAAAACGTAAAATGAAAGCTTAGGGATAAATTACGCGCAAATAAAAAAAAAAAGACACTCCAGAGACACAAACCAAAGGAAAAAAAAAATTTTAATCCTTTTTTTTTTGACATCCTTGGTTTTTTGGAAATCTCAGGTTCCTGTTCTTTTTATTTTTTTCTTTGCTGTTTAAATATATACACATATCTTCAAATTTTACAATCTACAAAGGCTCATCAATGGCAACGCTGACTTAATCTTGAAGGAGACACTGGGAACATAAAACTATAAATGGAAAAGTATGTAATGTTTTTCTTCTTCATTAATTTATCAAATACCCTTTATAATGTACAACTCCTTAAAATAAAGTATAATTTTTGATTGGCAATTTGTTCTTCCTCCTTACTTTATTTCATAACTCAGTTACCCTTGCAACCTTTTGATCTTTTATTTTACATAGCTGAAGTGTGTCTTGAGTGGTAATCTTGCCCTTTTATATTTTATAGTACTCAAACATAAAAACAATTCTTGCTCTCATTAATTCTATGAGCAATTATTTCCCTAAATGATAAAATATGATATACGTATTTACATGAATATAACACAATTTAAACATGACATGAAAAAGGTTCACAGGAAATGGTTTTTCAGCATCAACTTATACCTATTTTCAGAATCTGGAAGCTCTGGCTGTGCACCGTATTCCAGAAGAGTCATTACAACCTGCAGGAGAAATAAAGCAAAACAATTTTAATTAAAAAGAAAAGAAAGAAAAAGGAGACAGAAAGCAAAGAAAATAAATCATTATTTTAGAAACATGTGGAAAAAAAAGACTTTCCTCGAATATATGATCTTAGGCACTTATGGGTTTAGCCATCACAATCTATGTAGAAAACAGAATTAAAACAATGAATTATGAAGGGAAAAAAGCGGGAAAAAAAACCAATTTAACAAGACATATTAATCTATACAGATGTGGAAAAAAAAAGACCATATGCTAGCTTTGAGGCACACATATGGACAACAGGGTTTGTATATTATATTCATTAAATTCCCTGCTTTGATGCTATCAAGAAGCACACATTACATATTTTCTTGATAACCATGAGGATCAAGTCTATCAACCTCTGCCACTATCCACTCATGTTTCCCAACAATAAAATGAAATTTTCCAAGCATCGTAATAATTGCTTTTGTAACTCATTTGTCTAAAGGAGATGAGTCACTCGTTGGCAATCTCCCAACAGAAGTGTATAAATGAAATAGGCTAGAGATATTAGTTTTTAAAAAAAAATTATTGGCAGTTTCTTATGGTAAACCATTTGTAATGCGCACAGACTTTTTTGAAAAATAGTTACACTTACAGCCCTTTCAAATATTTTGCTCTACATTCTACTTGCCGATTTTTTACAAGTAGATCTAACTCATTTCACAATGACAGGTCATTTTGTCTCTTCCAAACTGTTTTGGTATGTGCTTATTCGGATGGTCGGAGATAACATTGACTAAATTATGCACATTTGACAGATTTAAATTTGTAAACACCAATGTGTATCAAAAATTTATTTGGAAAAAAATAAACACATAATGACAAATGTTAAGACCAATTATTTCGACACATTAATTAAAAGTAAGGAGAAGAAAAGAGCATGCAAAAACTATCATTCCCTAAATTATTTTTTTTTTTTTATATCATGTAAACTTTGCTGTTAGAGAAGACAGAGAGGAACCAACTTTGAATAAACAAACATAGCCCTCTTGGTACCATATCCATAAGGTAAATGATAAAACTAAATGGCAAATATTGTTATTAGTACTTTGTAGAAATTTTTATATCATTGTAATACTTCAAATAAGGATGTATAAAAAATATCAAACTAAAGGTATTGAATAAGGAAATAGCTGTGGATAGAAAAGATGACATAATATACCAAAAAATTATGTACCTGATAAAGAGTAATGGAGGCACCATCATAGCACTGCATTAGCCAAATGAAGAGCAGTATCATCAGTGTTAAGTCTATGGACAATACTGCTCTTCATTTGGCCATGGCAGAGTAACAGAAGATTGCTAGTAGAAACTCTACAGAGGCAGTGTTAATAGTGGCGACAGAAATAGAGGTAGCAGCAATGACAGCAAAGGAGAGTGGTAAGAATATTATTATCAATATTAACAATATTAATAATTGTATCACTATTAGCAATCCATGTATCAACAATAAATAAAGGTACTGATAGTTTTAATAGCATAGTTTAAAGAGAATAGTTACTACTGTAGACAAATTAAGAATGCATAGAAAAAAGACAAAGCAAAAATAAAACACAAACACACATAGAAGAAGCAACAAACACAAATGGTGATTTAGCCAAAACCTTAATACCTGTAGTGGAAAAATAACTTACAGGGCCATGTTCTTGAAAAGTTGCAGCATGAAGCGGTGTCCATAAAGTTCCTTCATTTTGAAGATTGGGATCTAGGAATATTTATATATATATATATTTTTTAAAACCACACAGATGGCAAGTAAATTTTAATATTTCAGACCAAGATGCATGTCAGTAGTTGTTTCATATAATTATAGATTGTAGAGTTATTTTGCAAGAACATGTGCCATTCCACCTATATTGATATTGTTCATATCAACATCCTGCATATATTGACGTATATCAAATCTCAATTAGTTTTCTCTATTTTGTCAATAAAAAAAATATTCCTTTAAAGACATGTTTTCTCTACCATTTCTATTAATTTGTTGTGTTATGGTATCCTTGAAACCCTTTATGCTTTCTCAGCATAAGTTTTTTTAAATAACATCCTTTCCTCAAGACTTTCCACATCATTTTTCAATGAAACACTTTACATATAGAATATACATGCAATTATTTTCGCTTAGTACCTTTACTTACCCTTCTCAAGTACATAATAATTTGAAAATTTAGTACAGAGGATAGAAAAGAGGTGAAATTCTAACAAAACGCGAGCATTTTCCCTCTCTATATTTTTATTTTGATATATTGACATTCAATATACATGCAATTATTTTCGCTTAGTACCTTTACTTACCCTTCTCAAGTACATAATAATTTGAAAATTTAGTACAGAGGATAGAAAAGAGGTGAAATTCTAACAAAACGAGAGCATTTTCCCTCTCTATATTTTTATTTAAAGACATAATATCAATGGGTTTTTTTATGTCAATCTATTCAGAGTGCACTGAAGGTTTTCTGCTTCCTAGAATTTTAATCGATATTAAACACTGTAAAACTTTTCCAAAAGGTAAAAGAGAATATGGATGCCAATAAATGGAATTTACAGCAACTGTACTCATATTCAGCGCAATTTTTCCTATATTCTCACCACAAAATGTCTTATTTTGCTTTAGCTAGCTGTAAAAAAAACGCCTCTTTTCACACATTTGCGTAATTATCCATTGAAGGCCCTTTATATTCTTTTGCTTTGATATTATAATATAAGGATCAAGTAATACATATCAATTTTTTTGAATTAGCCACTGCAAAAGAAGAAAACAATGTTTAAAATGTGAATAGTGTCATCTCTTAAAGCATTCCTTGAAGCTCATAATATACACAAATTTGAATAGATAACTTGCTAGATTATAATATTCATTTCATTTCTGCAGTTAAAACATTGCCCGCGAAGTTTTCAGTACCTTATGCAAAGTTGAATTGAAGTTTTACAATATCATAATGCATTAGTCAAATTTGTCAAGCAAAAGTTCAGCATAAAAAAATCCATTTTAGATCCTAGTTTTGTTAATGATTCATGACTCATGTGTGATTTCCTGAAGACCTCTGATGTTGAATCCCACCACTTTTGTTTGGGGCAATTTTTAATGGAAGGTGTGTCATTTTCTGAAACAGTTGTCTTATAAAGAAAATATTGAAAATTTAAGGTATAAAAGTGTAAAAAATTGTCATATGGAGTATACTGACACAATTTCACCCCTTAATTACAAGGATAATAGTGAAAAAAAATTCAGGTTAACCAAAGTTAGATTCAAGTTACTGAAGCACTTATATTAAAAAAATTCTATTCTAGAAAGAAAATCCAGATCAATAAAAAAATTAAGACTAGCCAAATTCAGTCTCAGTTGCAGCAACAGTGATAAAACCTTCGCTGATAAAGCTACCTCACAATTTTTCATACACATAAAATGTAGACGAATTTGCAGCAATTTCACTTAATATGCTGTCAATAAATTGACAAAGAAAAAATATTACAATTTGTCTTCTGCTTCTTCAGGTACCTTGTCTGGAACAGACATTGGCAATCATGTTCCTCCACTCAAACCTATTCTCAGTTAACTTAATAAAGTTGTTGTTGCTACCCTTGCCTACTGCCCATGACCTAGGACTTTCAATTAGTACCAACAAAAAAAAAATTTAAAAAAAAAAAGAAAAAAAGAGAGAGGAATGGTTTTTTTTTCAGTATGAGATTTGAGTCAGCAGTTCAAAATTGATCCATAGTTTGAGCCTTATGAATTACGTTTACTTGCTGGATACTTCATAATGATAGTAGCTAAAATGAATCCTTACTCATATATTATAATGAAATATTATAATGAAAAGAAAAACTTACTATTTTAAGATCTCTTTGCTTGTTCCTATCGGATACTTATAATTTTAACTTAGTGGAAAATGTTTTGGTATAATTGAAATGAATGTTGTAAAAAAAAAAAAAAAAAATTGAAAGTAAGACTTACTTGTGCCTGCTTCTAGAAGCTGTCTAACACTATCCTTCTGCCCCCAAAAACTTGCTGTGAATAAATGTACATACAATGTCTTAAATTTAAAAGAAACAAAATTTTGAACACAGCACATGGGAAATTCCTTATTTACAAAATTCCTTATTAACATTCTCTGTCCCCTTAGCCACAAAATGCAGCTCAGTGCCATTTCTGGTTTGCACAATGACCCGAAGCTGCAAAATGTGACTCTCTAATAAACAACAAAAGTACAAATTTACGATCAGCCAAAATAAAAATAAGAGCTATCTTTTATAGTATTTTTTACCTGTTAAAGTAAAGACCATTTTATTATGTGAATAAAAAAAATGGCTCTGAACAACCATGAAAATTTCTGGGGGACAGAGAGTGTTAAATTCCTGATTCCTTCTCTTGTCTTCAAACCCCTTCCGCCCCAAAAGAAAACACACAACACACTCAAAATGGAGAAATTAGTAAGACATATAAGAATTTTTACAATTGTAAAGATAGCCTACCCAACCTCCACCCCACCCTTCCTCCCTGTTTTAAAGAAAATAACAAAAAGGAAATCAACAACTTAATAATGAACTTATCTTTAAAAAAATGTAGAAAATGTTTTGTTTAGGAATATCAAATGAGATCTATGACATTAATGCTCCGTGGGTCTTTTAACTCTTTCAAGGACATTAAATCTTCATTTGTTTTTTTCCTTTACCAAAATACAGCTGTGACATCTTTGCCATTGGTCCTGTACTCTGAATCTTGACATTATCTGTCAAAAAATCTTGCACAAGCTGAGCATTGAGGAAGAAAAAAATCAGCATCAGAGATTTTTTATGAAAATGATTTGTTTCAGCTGCCTTGATGACAGAGAGTCAGTATTAGGTTTACTTCAGGCCAATCAATGATAATATTCCTTTGCAGAAAAAGAAAAAAAAAATCAAAAAGAAGAAAATTGCTAACAAAAATTGACTATAACCATGCCTACTTAATTGAAAAAATGCTCAGCAATACCGCCATACTACAGCCCAATGAAGTTTATGGACAATACTGCTTTTCATTTGCTACAGCAGAACAGGAACTACATTAAAATTAACTAGGAATCTATGACGTATTGAGATAAATTAATGAAGGACAGATATTAATTAGGAACCTATACATAATGCAAAATACTGCCTCAAGAAGAACAGTTATCACTATTTCATTTAAATCTTTAATGGCAACGTGAAACATATTAGGCTTCTTTTTTGGTTGCCCTGTCTGAAACAGATATTGGTGATCATGTTCCTCAACTCAAACCAGTTCTCAGTTTATTTTATAAAAGTTGTTGTTGCTACCATGACCTATGGATCATGACTTAAAATTTTTGATAAAAGATATTCTCTGTCTATCTCTATTGCGTTTGCCTTCAAATTTTCATGTGATTGCTAAGTATTCTAAATGTTTGTGTTAGCAAATGTGTTCTAAAAATTGTGTAAAGTTGATAAAAAACTTTAAAAATCTATCCAAACTGTATACAGAGAATGTTGATTGGCATAAAAAAATGGAAAACTTGCCAAAGTTTTTAAATCTGATGATTTAGAATATTTCTCAAGGCAAGATTTTTTTCATTTGTGCCAGAGGCGAGCTTTGATAAAACCAATGGCGGCTCGTGAGTGTGAGCACTGGCTGGGCATACCCCCAACTGGCAGAGGATTTGAAGGCCAGGAAGGCCCCCAGCAGGGTCCAGGGATAGAGTCCCTGGTAGGGATTTGGGTCCGAGTCTCTTAATTTCTAACTTTGTTTTTAGGCTCCTTTAGCTAAATGAATGCCACAAAATATCATCTATTGTTTTCATTACCACAAATTTTTAAGTTCTGTAGGTTGATGTTGAGCTCCATTGATTAGGGGCCTTTTGAAATCACTTTGGCCTACATTTAGAAATAATTATCTAGATCAACACAACTGGGAAATATTAAAATGGAATGGAAATCAGTAGCTTCGATAATAATCTCTACAAAGAATAATTTGCACAAGAAAATAATAGAGGCACTAAGCTTTCCTCAAAGACATTGAAATTCTGAGTCCCGACAATAGTTTCATATAGTCGTCTGAGTTACATCATCACAAGAAAAAGCTGTGATTCGGAATTTGTAAATCTAATCCTGGAATCAGGCTCTCAAGAGAATAGCCTTCTTTCAGTCATGAACTTTCTGATCATAAACATGTCACAGCCTTCACAGGGTACAGGGCAAGTCTGCTCATCACATCTCCAATCTCTTGTTGGGAGAAGCTAATGGAACAAAAAGATGATAGCCTACTCTTAGTTGACAGTCGTCCTTATTACTTGTACAGGAAATTGGTTTTAATTATTAGAAGTTAGTCTTCTTGGCCCTTTAATAAACTTTGTAGTGTGTGGACAAGGACAAGATGAATAGGACAAGACAGTGGTTTCCTTGATCATAGCCCAGCTTTTGCCTCTCGTTTTATGCTTGTTAATTATAGGTCGCTGTAAAAAAATTTGATTGGGCGAGCTACAACTAGGATAAGCCAGCAGCTGGCGGCCACGTCCTTAGGCATAGTATAAGTTGAGCATGGCCAGCCAGCTCAGCGTCTATACTCTCTTTATTGGGGTTATATGTCATAGAGGAGAGCAGATTGTTCATTTTTATTTCTCTGCTTATTTGTTTTTTTAGAAATTAATATTTTTTTTTATTGATAAATTTATTTTGGTCGTTGCAAGTTGGTCAGGCTCCAGCCAATCTGGTTGGGCATTGCCCACCCTGCCCATTGAGATGAGCAAATCATCAAAATAAAATTCATTTTTGCGGAAAACAAAAATAAGGGAAACATCTTTTTTTTTTAACACTCCCTAGCACTTGAAATTAATTATGGATCTACACCCAAAGAGTTAAGATGAATAAAATCTAGACATAATCATTAGTCAAACAGGTCAAATTGTTAGATGTCATCTTTCTATTCGAAAGAAAAAAAAAAAAAAGATCTAACTTAACATGGACGTTTCGTATTATTGCCAGAGATTTTCAAATTAAGTGACCAATTTCACGGTTGTTTGAATTGTCTCAATAAAGACTTCTGAAGACATTGTTGATAATTTTTGGGGTACTCCTGGAGCAGATGGATTTGCTTCTAGATCTGCCTTCAAAAGCTATCAACGAAATGAAGAGAGTTCGCTATCTTTATCAGTTACCGACGAAATTAAGAGGTCGCTGCCATAAAATTGTGTAAATATTGTTTGAAAGTAGTACTATTTACATTATAACTTGACCTGCGACCTTTTCATTTCGTCTGTAGCTTACAAAGGTAGATCTAAAAGCGGATCCATCTGCACCGGGAGTAACATTTTTGGCTAGGCTTCTCTTTGGCTTTAAATTGCCCGCACGTTTCGAACATCTCCTTCCTTTCCAGGGAAGTTTGGGGTGTAACAGAGCAATTTAAACAAATTTTCATACTTTATCAGTTCCTTGACGAGCAAGAGTCGATATGTTCAGATCTGATGACTTTTTAACTTGCATTAATGATTGCAAGTCTTCTAATATTTTATCTTGATCTGCGGCCATTTTTGACGCTTTTGTTGCTAACAGGTAACAGTTGCATGTGTTAACTGCTGGGTACTGTGTGCGCCCATCCAAGGGCTTGGGCTTCAATTTTTTTTCAACCTAACACAGTGTTGCGATAGGCTAAATTATGAAGAAAAAAAACAAAAACAAAAACAAAAACCAAACCCCCAAAAAGTACCAAATCACCAATCCATGAGTCTAAGAAGAATTTGTTTAATAAGTGATAACTTAAGCAAATCGAATCAATAGAGTGAATTCATCATTAAAGAATGTATAACAGTCGCGGAAAAAAAAGATGGCGATGACGAAAAGGAATATGAGTCACCGTGAAACCAACAAATGGATAATTCCATGGTACCCTTTTTTTGCGTACCATCTGCACGTGTTTTGGCAAAAATTGCAGCCTCTTTGTTACACACACCCGTTTCCATTGACGCAGTTATACGCCCTGCAGTGAAAAGCAGTGCAGAAAAATCCCCTCACCATGCAAATTTTTTCCGCAAGTACGTATCGGTACGTACTTTCTGCCGAGTCCAATTTTCAAATTCTGACTTCAAATTTGTAATCAGCGACCTTGATATAGTAAGAAATAATACGAAACACTTGTATAATTTCATGCTTTGGTTGTAGATCTTTTTCATGCTATTGTGTTCCCTTTTTCTTCATTAATTTAACATTTTCTTTTTCCACTTTCTTATTTTGTATGGGGCGCTTAGTGGCGCAAGTGGTATAGTTTGCAGCCTTTATCTAAGGGAGCTTTTGCCGCTAATTTTCCGTTAATTTGATTTCTCCGCTTGCGACACTCGGTGGCGAGGATACGGTATCACCAGAGACTCTACTGTATCGATTAAAATAGTTGAAAAGAAGCCTGATAAGGATATCATTTAGTTGCTTACGGTTTATTTTATATAACATTTTTGTCTTCACAAAATAACTTGTTCTTGTGTTCTTTCATTTTTTTCTATATATATATGCCTGTCTGCTCTTGAGCTCTCAGTAAGAATAATAATAATAATAATAATAATAATAATAATAATAATAATAATAATAATAATAATAATAATAATAATAATAATAACAATAACAGCAGCGGCAGCAGCAGCAGTCGTGGAAGTAGCAGTCTATGTTTTTCTCTATAAAATGTTCCTAAAGTTCCAAAGTGTAAAGTCGTTTTTGTGGGGGGAAAGGAATACCTACAGTCAAGTTATGACTTTAGGGGCAGAATTCATGTTTTTATATTGTCTCTTGGCGTCGTCTTTTGCCGAGATTGGCTTTATCTAGACCAAGGGGCTGTTCAAATATAATCTTACACCTTTTTTGCGACTTTTTGACTCCCCTCCCCCCTTATTACAACTTTCTCACTTTTGCCNNNTGACCCGTTATAATAAGAATTATAAAAACAGCAGCACCAGCAGCAGCACCAGCGCCAGTACCAGCGCCAGCAGCAGCACCAGCACCAACAGCACCAGCACCACCACCACCACTACCACCACCACCAGCAGCAGCACCAGACCTGCACCACCACCACTACTACTACTACTACTACTAATCTCCATCAGGACAACTGAATGGGATTTTAGCGCAGTAGCCCGAAAAACGGAATTTATAAGCGTTAAATTCACCGAAAGTTTTTCCGGCCAAAATAGAAAGTTGACAGCTCTGGATGTGGATATATCGGCACATTTATCACATACCTTAGAGTAAAAACGAAAAAAAAAAAATTAAGAGGTAAATACCAAATTTTGCCATAAATATACCAAATTTTGCCATAAAATATACCCTATTTTGCCATAAGATGTGCCAATATTTGCGATGAAAATGCCTCATCTTCAGACTGAATGTGTCAGAAGTTGAATGAAAAAGTTAAGAGGAATGGAATGTTTGATGAGTATTGAAACAAAATAGTTAAGAGATAGCTGCCATTTTTTAAATGTAAAAATCCTGTAATTGATGATCGAATATCATTTACAAAGTTCAAAAGTAAAAATTGTACTGATTAAATTGTTCATATACTTAAATTATTAACACATTTTTTAAACAAAAGCGTATAAAAATTTATTCCAGAAAAAGAAAGGTAGAACCAACCGGAATGTCAAAGCAAGAAAGGGTAATTTATAACCAAGATTTTCTAAGGTGCCACATAAATAATACAAACTATAAATTTCAAATATCAACCGGCTCCCCAATACTATGTAAAAAAAATGAAATAAAATAAAATAAAATATGTAGATTTGATTTAAGTGTTTCCAGGCCTCAAAGGTCAAGTCAAGTGGGTTACACGCATAGTCCAAGCATCGGGGAGCCAGGAATAGGGTCCTGATTGTTCTTGATACGGCTTCATGAAGTGGTTTGCCATTGCTTTCCTCGCCGGATCTTTAGATCTAGCTACCCGTTTAGTGATGGATGGTACTGAGGAGCAATGAAAAATTGACTTGGCCCGGACTGGGATTCGAACCTCGGACCTCTTACTTGGTAGCTCACTGCCCTACCAGATGAGACACCGCTCTCCTCATCAGTAACTTTCGTAAATTTCAAACAGGAAATTTATTACTGGTGTTGTATTGTCCAATGCAAATGTTATTTTTTAATTTTTTTTTTAAAAAATGAAATGTGAGTGCATATTTATATGTTTTTAAATTATTAATGAGTACATCTTTCATTTAGCGCTCAGAGCTGTTTCACGAATCGCTTTGTGCTATTCAGTTATAAATCTACCTGAACACCGCCGGCTACAAATAATTCTTTTAGGCAACCATTATTGAATTTGCCGCCAGGAAAAACTGCGAGGTCAGACTGAGAAAATAGTTTGGATATGAGATTGTTAAAAAAAAAAAAAATAGAAGTAATAGTTATTGCTCTACAATACGCTTTTGGAAACACTTAAAATCTGAAACACATCTAGATGAATCAAACTTCTGTAAAAAGAAATTTTGCTGACTGGAAAACAAAGAAAGAAACGAAAATACAAAACATTGCATATCTTTCGCCTCTTCTTTTAATGCAAGGTTTTCTCATAATCAGAATGTGTACAGAAGTCAGCAGATGCAGCTTTGAAACTAACATATTAACAGATCTTAAAAAGATCAACATTTAGCATCTTCATGAACTTTCACACATTAAGCGATGCCTTATGATGTAATCTGCTCTACTTTCCCGCATACAATTTACTTGAAATATTCTTTTTTTTTTTTTTTTGGGGAAACCCATTATCGAAAAAAAAAATCTGCAACTTTAGACAGACAAACTAAACAAAAATACAAAACAAAACAATACAATTAGACAGATAAATGGAATAACAAAAGACTTTTCAAAATAAATAAAGGTTTAATAATCCAGGTACAATGTGTGAATGTTTTGATAGCTCAATATTCCAGTATTTCAGCATGTATATATATATATATGGAAAAACATTTCCAAGCACATATTTCCTTTCTGAATTTCAAAACTCTTTTGTATTGCTAACAATAAAAAAAGCAAAACAAAAAGCAAACATTAAAAGACATTCTTTTAATTAGATGCTTAGCACCTCAATGAATAATTCATTCGTTCTGACCAATTTGTTTAATCAAAGCATCTAAATAAAAACCAAAATCACGTTTCAAATTAAAATGATCTACATAAATAAGAAAAACCACAGGAATGAAGAACAACAAAATGTGGTGTGCCAACGTTCAAATTTCAAGATATTGATACATGCACTTTCTGGAGATGTGGGAAATGCTACACTCATGTGAAAGTTGCAGAGAGGGTGAATATTACCTATACCTGCTGAAGTGGTAAAATAACTCACATCATATGTTCAAACACTAATACTAAGAGATATCGTGCAGAAAAGTGAGCTGCAGACAGTGTGCCAGGGTAAAGATCACATAAACTCACCAGCAATTTCAATTATAGAACTAGTATAAGTAAAACAAAAAGATTAATTTCCTGTTTCTCATTTATTGCCTGAGCTGCCTTGCTACATGATAAAAAATTTACAGCCAATAAGAGATTTAGATCTATCAAAAATGAAGCAGCCCTTGGGCAAATTATGATCTCCCTCATGACCTAGAGGAAGAACAGTAATCCATGCCATGTGATGTTGCAGCTTGCTCTCATAGTTTTAGCTCCCGAGGTTTCAATTCATAACAGGAAAAAAAAAATCTGTTTGAAAACAAGTAGCAAGTAAATACATGCAAATTGATTTGTCTACCCTTACTTGATGCTTAAGTAAGAATATATGCATGTGCCTCAAAACCAGTCTAAATGATTCATAAGTCGCAGCACATTTCAAATGATAGATATTTGCTACGTGTTTTGTCTTTATGCTTTGCATTGGTGAAAGCTAGCTATAGGATCATAGGATCTTGTCAAGATCAAGATATTTATCTCGTCAAGATAAAT
>BLXT01007646.1:3514914-3527001 GCA_019648995.1 Plakobranchus ocellatus | reverse complement strand
TTTTGCAATTTTGCAATTATGTTGGAATCAAGCATATTCTTTTAAAACCCAACAAAAGCCATTATTCCACTTTGAATCTTCTTTTTGAGTTATAAAATGGTGCAAAGTACTATATATTGATTTGTCCTAAATATTTAGGATTCTCATCAGAAACATGCACAGCCAAACAAATGCGAACACAATTTTCCATACTCTGGAATAACATATTTTACATTGACATTGCAGATATACATTTCAATGAGGAATGTGTCTAAGGTCATACACATTTTTAGATCACTAGGGATATATGAGTATACAATTATATTTCTGACCTTAACAAAGCTCCAGAGTGAAGAAATGAGGATACCACAGGCCTTCAAAATTGGCCAGGCAATTGTAACTGACAAAGACAAATCAGATATTAAGAATGTTAATACAAATATTCTCATTACACTGAACACTTTACATATCTTTTGGTATTTAAAAAAAAAATATGACCAAACTTTGGAACAGAGCTTGTTAAATTTAATCCATACAAATCTAATATATAGAATTACAAGTGCAAAAATGTCTTGTCTCATATTCATGTGCCTCAAACAATGACAATTTGCTAGAAAAAGGAGCACTGCAAAAAGTTTGTAATTAAAAAAATAAAAGGCCCCAAACACATTTTATATCTAGTAAAAGCAAATGTTTATGGAAAAAAGCAGGGCCATAAACTTATTCTAATATTGAGACAAATAATTGTGAAAAACACACAAAATCGAACAAAAATTATTTAGAAAACAATGCTTTCAGAATTTAAGAAGCAATTTCATTAATACAGTATAAAACTGAAAGACTAATTGATGAGAAAAGCAATGAACTTCTCTGACAGTGAGTGGGAAAAAAAATGTTTAGGCCAAAAATAAATCGTGAAGGTCACAATTTTTTACAACCCATAACTGTCAAGTATTGGAAATCATGGCACACAAAGAAGCAGTAGTGATACAATGAGAAGTTTGCTCCTTATTTGTCTATTATTTAGAATTTAAAGAAAAAAAAAGATTTTTATACGCACTGTCATGTATCCAGAAAAAAACATGACACATGGTGCTAGGCCCAGGACAAAAGGTTGATTAAGCCATATCCTAAGCCTATCAGGAAAATGGTGCCACTGGTAGCCTTTATCATTCATCTTCATTTTATACAATGCTTTTTATACAGATTGATTTCTCATTTTTAAAAAGGTATTCTGACAGTGCTTGAGAATGAGTTTCCAGCAAAATAAAAAGTGTCCTATTAGTGTGGATTATATTCTATCGTTATCTTTTAAATACCCTTGTGTGCAAGGGCATCATATCATCATTTAGGGTAGGACTTCAGGTTTTCATTTACGAACACAATAAGAGGTATAAATTAAGTGGTATCTATTGTACGCCACCAGCTCTAAAACTTTCCTCTGACCGCTTGCTAATGAGTCACAAGTTCCAACCATCATTTCCTTTTCTGAGTGCTTTAACTAATTTACCAATATTTCAATTGGTCACTCATGCACCTTAAAACTTTAATTTACTTCTCATTTTGGACCTGTTCAAGAGATACATCGGTAAAATGGATAAGTCTAAACATTAAAAAAACAAAAGAAACTTTTGTTTTGCCAAGAAGTCTTGAAAAGGCTTAAAGAGCCTGGTAGCTTAATACTTAATGGGTCAGGAAAATATTTCAGATGAGCTTGATGACCGTTATCTTAAAACAAGGTTTGATTTATGCCATGATCTTGATCATGTCACAAAATAGTTACTTCCAAATCCATTCTCTCTGTTTTTGTTGAAAATTACATTTCACTGTATGCTTTCCTTCGATAGTGTTTTAATTATTTGGAAGCATTTAATGTGTTCTTGTCAAAGCAGTATGCTTGAGTTAAAAAAAAAAAAAACACATTCAACATGATTCTCTTACTTTCACCATTTTGATGTATTTTCACCTTCTATGTGTTCTTTCTCTGGTTCTAGATTAGACATTAAAAAATTTGAAAGGCATTTTTACTAAAGGAAACTAAACAACATGAAAAAAAAATAATAAACAACAACAAAAAAAAAACACCCTCATTTAAAGCAGGAGACTGTGCAAATAGCATTGCTTCTAAATGAAAAAATAAAATTCATTCTGAACTATTTTTGCTGAATTATATTGTCATGATAAATGATAACACTCTTCATGAGATCCCATATTTGGGATTTGAACTTCATTTTTCTGCAGATAGCTTTAAATCAATTATCCACCAACAGCGCCTAAAAGCATGGTGATCAGACATAAAAGTAGTAATATTTTGAGTACTTAAAAAAAAAAAGGGGAGGGGGAGGAAGGAAAGTAAAACAAGCATACACAAAGGTGGTTAAGAATAAGCTTCATTTCAAAATTTCCTTCTTTCATATGATTTCATCGATTTAGTTGTAAAATGAAATGCAATACTGACAGAATTTGCCTAGAACAATCCAAATCCATTTCAAATCATATTGTGAACATTTACAATCATACAAATTCCCCCTGAAATTCCATTCTAAAAACTTCCAATGATTAAAACTGGAAAGAGATATGCCAAGGCATGAGGAATAATTGGCCTATAGATTTAGACCTAGTTGAGGATGTAAGTCAAAATTCATAACTGTTAGAACAAAATGAGGGAAAAATTGAAAATTGGCAAGCTACTCGTACATTGCGGTATTTGTAACTTGGTTTGTGGACATAATTTTATTGTTTATTTGTTAATGAAATACACTATGCACAAATATTCTAACTATACAGCAGATACTTAAATGTCTCTGAGAATTCTAAACCATAAGGTTTTCTTTTTACTTTCCCCCATTATCATTGCTTTTACATGTAAATCATGAAAAGTCAGCCATTTTCCTGAAGGCAGTAGAATTATTACTGAGGGAGTTAAGATATTTTTTTTTCTGCAAAACCTTTGTTCTTCTCTTAACGAGTAAAAATTAGTGTAGTCCAAACTCATAAAATACCTCAATAAGAAAAGTGGAAAATTTACACATTCAAGTTATCATTAGGAATGACTTATAGGCATTTTTTTCTTGCATAAATCTAAAAAAAACCTGACATAATGTAAAATATTTTTGAACCCTAATAGCACTTTTCCCCTAAATTCTTTTTCTTTACATCAAATGCGCATGTCCATCAATATGCTTTCATCCAATTTCAGTAACAAACCATGTTATTCTTATCAAATATGACTATTTTTATGAGGGAAAGGTGAAAAAACAACCCCCCCCCCCCTTCTCAGAAAGAAAAAAGGCTTACACCACTTGCATCTGAATGCACCGCTATTTCAAGTATTTGGAATATGTTGCATGCAAAGTTGGCATGAAATGTCTGTGCTCGAAAAAAAAAGATTAAATGAGAAATTACCTCTGCTTAGTATAAAAAAGCACTGAGAGAAATAAACCAGCATTGTTTGGCAAGATGAAGCGGGGGGGAACACATAAAGATAATAGAAAATTTCAAAACTTTGCATTTTTTTTTTTTTAATAAAAGGTATTTACTGCTTTTAGCTTTAGTAACAAACATAATCATTATTACAGCAAATTGATCCTCTCTTCGTTTTGATGTATGAATCTTTTAAGCATAATCAATTGTATTCAGTAAGCTATACACACATTATGATCTCATACAAATTGAAAATAATAATGCAAAAAAGAAAATGAAGACAGGACAGGTTAAGTTGATCAATTCTTCGATTTCCTGAAGCAAAAAGAAATGCAAAGCTCTTCAAATTTCAATTTCCCATCAATGGGTTTGGAAGACAGTAAGTGCTGATAATTAAATGATTAAAGTGCAATGTGTGATAGCAAGACTAGAGGGTAAGTACAAGATAACGCGCAACATTTTACAAACATGGAACCAGGCTTAGTCTTTCTACACATGTCAGTGACAAACAGCCCACAATTTGGTATCAACAGTCTGGGACAGAACTGACTTTATTAACATCCATTTTGAAATATCTACTATCCATGAATATGGTGGCAAAATCAATCTGTATCATGTTATTGCATGTCTCATCCAGTTAAAAATTGCTTCCCCTTTTGCCCCAATGGAAAAAAAAAAGTCACAGCAAAGCAAGATGGATTGAGTAACCTCAGCTGAATAGAGGCCAACACCAAATAGTGCCAGTTAGATTCAACAATCAGATAACAGTTGATTGCCTAGAGTTCATAGTTCCACTATCCCTGCTTTTACTACTGCGAACAGATGCAGCACTGGAGCGTATGCTGGGCATGGCTGGAATACCAGCTTCACCAGAGACTACATCTGCATAGAAAGACTGCTGCTCCTGTGTCTCACGCTGGAATTGTTCCTCCAAAGCCTGGGATAGACAAAAAAAAAAAAAATAAATAAAATAAAATAAAATTGAAGAAGCTGTGACTGCAGCTAATCATTTCTTGAGGCACTTTTTTTTTTATATTAAGCTCAAATGCTTTTTGAGTCAACTGAGACAAAAAGCCAATGGAAATTCATTACCAGTGCCTACAGTGAAAAAAAAAGTTAAGTGTTACATGTATAATAAATTTTCTTAAACAAATAAACATGTATTTGAGGTATAAAAATTTCATTTAGTTATATTCCTAACAAACGGTTATATATCTTAAAATCCATAACAGGAGTAGAAAGATACACCCTTAGCAGTCCATAAAAATCCATTAACAGACTTATCGTTTACTGGCCAACGAACATCTGAAATTTTTATTTTCTTGCAGCAAAAAGCAAACTTAAAACATTTTTATACACAATACACATACAATTTTATACCTGCAATTTAAAATCTTCGTTTATCTTGTAACTAATTGAACTTATTTTTTGGTAATTGCTCTATGTAGACCATATTTTGAAATTAAAAAAAAAAAGCTTTTTCAGACCTGCCAACCTCAAATTTTGCTCACAGGAATATTTCCTCCTACTCAAAGGAAATGCTAACACACTTTAATGTGCATTGTTTAACCATATTACACCATAACTCATATGCTTAACCATATATACATTCCTATAATAGAAAAGTATAATGTCAGTGACTAACTAGCCAACCTTATACTCTGAAAGATGCAAAAATATGTCTCCCTACACACTGCCAATAGTCCAATAATTTAACCACTTACCAAATCTTAAAGACTGGCTGGCTTAGGGTATGGATGCTGAATAATTTTTTTTCTTTTTTTTTAGGTGCATCCCAAAACTCAAAATCTAGCTTGCATAAGTAATCTTACATGGAAAAAAAAAATCTATGTGAGACAACTCTACAATTAAAGAAAACATCTAGTCTAGATTGTGGCGGTGTATAAATTCTTTGCAAAGATGAATCATTGATATGAAAAAAAAACCCCAACAATTGATGTATCAACATTAGATGTTATAAGTCTTAACTGTAGAGTCAAAATGAGTACACTGAGGCCTCGATCTTTCTGGCATGGTTTTTTATCACTATTCTATAATATGCTTTCAAAGATCCAAAAGGATGAGTCAAAATGCTCAAACTTGATGTTCTCTTTGTTTGAAGTTCTATGAAAGAATTGTTTTTTGTTTCTCAACAAAGCTGATTTCCTTTTAGCCTTACAAAGTAAAAAACCTTGGCATCCTTCTAGCAAAGGTCTATGGTCTAGATCTACTCTAAACCTCAGTGAAGACTAAAGAAAGTCTTAAAATTGAATTTAGACAGAGAGGCCCAGTTATAGACTTTTCAAATCATATCTAAATGATAGCTTGCTCAATATATGTAGCTTTCCATTCAGTGCACATTTTTTTTTTCATTTTCTCTGCCCATGAAAACAATATCTTACCAATGAAACATAGAATCTAGGTCTAGATCTAGATGTAGAGTTGACAAGTGCTCTAAAAAAAACCACTCAAGTTTTAAACTCCTCAGTTACTTCGTCATGAGACTCATTGATAACAAACTTCTGTTTGTGAGGAGTAATTTGACAATCTCAAAATTTGAGATTGGTGGGCCATCGATTCTTGGTTTATTAACTTGTTTTATTTATTATGTTCAATAGAAAATTTAGAAATGCCAACATTTCTTGGAAATTGAGGAACATCACGCTCATAAACAATTTTTGCCTGAAACTGAAAGGGTCATAGGCTGAGTCCAGTACAGTCCTAAGCCTAGTGAACAAAAAAACTTTTGTTAAATGCAAGTTAATTAGATAAAAAGTGCACGACTGTTGTTGATATATTGGATTGATTCAAGGAATAAAACAAGAGGGCTTATTCTTTTTGCTGGCACTGTTCACTGGAACCATTCAACAGGATTTTAGGAGAGCCATACAGAAAATGGAATTTATGCTGCATTCACCGCAATTTTTCCCAGACGAAACGGAAAGTTGGCAGGTCAATGGTTTATAAAAATATCTTCCAATTACCTGCTTTCTTGGGATGAGTAGAGCTTTCCATTGACTCATATCTGAAGCAAACTGATCCTCCAGTTCTTTAATCTTCTGAGTCTCCTGCTCCATCAGCATCTTGCGTTTCTCCGCCTGTCAAGCAATAAAAAAAAAAATGTGGAATCTGAGCTATGACGCAAAAATTCTGTAATACAAAAAAACTCCTCTCTAACTCCCAACCACTATAATATAAGATGCCAAAATTACAAAAAAATAGAAACGTATTACCTAACAACTTTTGTCAGAATTTGTCAGCCAGTGATACTATCGTGCAAAGTCCCTTGAACAGATACAAAAGAGCATCTTCTCTTTCTTTATCAGCTACTATGCTATCAATATCATAAAAAGACCCTGAAAGAGAATGAAAAGGTCTTTCTCCAGCCACTATGCTATGAAAGCCTTTTTGAACAGTCGAAAAAGAAAACCGATCCCTCAAAGTTCAAATATATAGAAAAATCAAAACTTGGTAACTAAAAGCAGAAAGATTTTAAACTCTGGCAATTATAGGAAGAAGAGAGTAGAATATATTTATGTATGTTGAATATTTATTTCAGCTTTAACAACACTAAAAAATGCAAATGTCTTGAGACCAGTCCAAATGAATCAGAAGTTCCATTTGAAACATTTTAAATTATTGATGAAACTAGAAATTGCATTTAAGAAATACGCTTTTCAATAATAAAAACTGGATGGAGATAATGTAATTCTGTGTAAAAATAGTTTTTGTTTTTGACAGTTTGAGCAAAGCAATGAACAGAAGAAAACACAAACCTCAACTTTCCTTTTTACTAATCACAAGTAGATGTTATTTTGATACACCTGGGTTTACTATGAAATATGAGGAAGGAATCACACTTTTCTCAATCTGCCCTTGGGCCCATGCTGAAAAATATAATCTGTTAATAGTACAGAATGTCTCGGGTTGATAATCATAAAAAGAATTCAGCTAAACTGACCTGTAGCTGCTCCAGCTCTTTGATTGCAGCCTCATTCTTGTCCTTCAGTGCTTTCATTTGCCTCTTGTGCTTCTCCTCTTGCCTCAACTGCTCTGATTTCATACGTTTTTTCTCACTCTCCTCAAACTATAGAATAAGAAGTGTAAAACAACTTTAAGTGAATCATTTTGGGGGGAATTAGAAAAAGAAAAAAATCTTACACAACCCCATGAATGCACTTAATCTTTTAAAAAAGATGCTTACAACAAGTTTTGAAACGGCAATCTTTCCCTTCATTTGTCATTGCAAAAAACACAGCTCACAAATTCATAAGCAAGTAAAATTGCATTCAAAACATTTAAAAAATGTCAATAGTTGTAAATTTAAAGAGCATATTGCTTTTAAAAATGTCAAAAACCAAATGTTTAATAAAACGAACAATGAAAAACCTTCATAAAAAAATATGAAACAAAACTTAGAAAAATAAAATTCTGACCAACATATCTTACTTTTTGCCTCGGCAGAGCAATTCTAAGACTCACTTGTTTAATCTTAAATTTATCATCCTCTGGGGTGCCAATTGTGCTGAGGCGTAAACTCTGCTTGAACATCATGGCCCTTGTCTTGGCCTCAGATTTGAGGATCTTTGGCAAGCGTCGCTTTTCCATGGTGTGCCTGTTCTGCAACTCATCCTCCTTTGTCTGGTTGTACCTCAACTGATTCTCCATTTCCTGTCAAGAAACGCACAGAAAAATGGTAGGTGATTAAAATTTCCAGAACATTTTACTTGTCTATTGCATTAAAAAAAAAATCAATCAATAGGGCTTCCTTAAACCTCTGCCTATTCTATAGCATGCACAACTAACAAGTGTCATTACTTAAGAAAGCCGAGAGATATTATGAGACACAAAAAGTGATGTGAATAAAACTTGACAGGGCCTAGCTTATAGCCCCGTTACCAAATCTGAGCAAAAATTTCTTTTGAGTAGGAATAAAAACAATGTCTTTTACCTCTAGATTCTTCTCTCCATTCTTTATCTTCTTCATATTAATTGTCTTGACTTCCTTTTAACCATACCTTTTGATGCCTTGCTAGCATTTGATGGCGCTTGACAAAAAACATATCTTTTAATTGAGTCTTCATGAGCTGGTGACGCTCGTGCAACTGAGCTCTCTCCATTTCCCATATGCTGGCCTCACGACCTGTGAAGCACAAATCAGATTAGGAAAAAATGATTTACGTTTAACTCATAAATAATTTCAGAGTCAAGAAGAAAAAATATGAATGATGAGCTCATTATGTTTCTGTTATAATGTTGTCAAAACAGACAAGAACATTGGGATCTTGCTTCAATTCAAATAGCACAAAAAGAGAGAAAAAAATGAAGAAAAATAACTACATTCTACAATAAAGAAGAGGTAAAATCAGGGAAAGTCAATCAAAGAAAAAAGTTGGCCTATTCTAAAGGCAAAAGAAATGGATATTAAACGTCTTTTGCTATTTCGTTGGCTAAGAGACAAGTGTAATTTATTTGTAAGATGAGATGAATGAGTATTAGCTGTTAAATTTTTCAGTTAAGTAATATGTTTGTGCAGTACATACATGTGCGTCCTTATATCAGAATTTCAGTGTTAATTGTTAAAACTTACTTCTGTACATTTGCTGTTTTTGCTGCAGACACTGACTCTCCAGCATTGCAATCTTCTGTCTGTGCTGGTCAGCCAGAAGGCGCATGTGCTTCTCCATGCGCTCTGATTGGTTCTCTAAGAACATTCGCTCCTGCAGATCACATAATTTGACATTAGGAAAAACTATGTTACCATAGTGCAAGGGAAAATATATAAAATGACAGATGGTATACACTTTTAACAGAGTGAATGGAATGTATTAATTTAGACCGAACAAAATCTTTCACACTATCATATCTTGAAAAAAACAAACAAAGTTTACCTTCTCTTCCATCTCAATCTGCTTTGTCTCCCTTATCTTTTGAGCAGTTTCTTTCCTGTTGTCACGGGGCAGAAGATCCAGCTCCTGCTTCAACAACTTCATCTCTTGCTTCTGTTTCTCTCGGAACATTTTGAGTTCTTTTTCCTGCCATAAGCAGAAAAGAAAAGAAGTTACAACTCCTTGACATTCGTAATTATCTTCACCTCCTGAACAAAATAAGATGCCTCTAACTCTCTCTGAGCATTTTCAATTATTTACCCACTACAAGTAACACACAAAACAAATGGCAAGCTTGTAGCATAATTTTTTTAAAGTTAGAAAAATATGTCGTGGCTGCAAAGTAGATGAACTAAAATGATTCAATTAATGACTCTTTATAAACAACCATAAACAGACTCACAAAACGTAGTAAATTTGGATTTCATATTTTACTAAGCCCGAGCTTTAAAGAGTGGAACAAAAAAAAAAAAAATCGACACTTCATAGCAAGGAGCTCTAATGATATAATTTCTCTGCATGGCAAGCACGATAATGAAAAGAAATACCTGTTCTGTCCTCAACTTCTTAGCAGCATTCTTCATATCATTCTGCTGCATCTGCTCAGCTTTCTCTATCTGCTGTTTCTGCTGTTTGGTCATCACATCAAGATCCTGGTCGAATGTTTTCTTCAAGGCCTGAGTAAATGTACAGATATAACTAGTCAAAATGCATAAGGTCTGGAAGGAAATTATTGCGGAAAGAAAACTAGTTTGATTAAGACTCAACGTTAAGATTTATATCGGGGGTAAAAAGGCCAAAAGATTTTGAGAATAGAGAGTGATGAAATGGTATGCCTTTAAATGATGTGAAAAAATAATATTACATTTTAATACAAGTCCACCAGATCTTGAAGACAGTGAATTTCTTGCTTAAAGTGAACCCCTAATGGCAGTCCCATTTTGTTTTTCTTTTGATTTTTGTAAAAGATATTGTCAACCAATCACTTCAGTCTCTATGTGTTGACTTTATTGAGAGTGCACTACAATGTGTCATTTTTCAATACAATGAGTAAACAATTTAATATCCACAGCCATTGAAAGCTTTCTTTCCTGAAATTGTTATTAAACCAACATTGATTGATGCAAAGTGTGACAAATTTTTGGTTTAGTTATTTATAGTTGAGTTATAGATCGAAAGCTAGATGTAGCTATGGACAACTTGACTTGATTGTGCTAGGCCATATGTTGATCTAAGAATCTCCAGGATTTTTTTAGCACATACTAGATTAAAAAGGGTGTACATGTGTTGCTAGACCAAGAGTGTTTGCAGTGATGTTGTATTGTAGGCCAAAGCTATGTGAGGCAGAATGATTAGATAATTTTTTTTGTGGGATGGCAGGCCTAAATCTAGTGATTTACTGAGATTACTTGATTGCTGGTGCTGTATAAATAAGTTGTGGACAGTTTTGGCAAATTTGTCCTAAAGAACATTAGGTCATATTTTCTCTTACATTTTATTTTCTAGATATTCTTAACAAAAAATTGAACCAGTGACAATAAAATTGGAGATTTTAAGATTTGAAAGAAAATGATTGCTAATTTTGAAGGAATTGATCTGCAACCAGTTACAATCAGAACAGCATAGATACAGCTGATTGTTGAAAAAAAAATCGTGAGTTTGTAAAGGGAGTAATAAAGTCTGTCAGATTGCATTCAATTTTGCATTACGTTTAGACTCACGTTAAGATCATAGACTTTTTGGTTTCTGCAAGATCAAGATCTAATTCAACACAGCCGACCGTTTCCCTCACACAAAATCAAAAAACTGCGCTGATGTAAAACTTTTGAAGCCCATTTTCACACAAACACTTTTATCTTCTGATGGTTAAATAACACACCGTGCTATCTGCTTCAAACTTGCGCTCCTTTGCTTCTAAGGCTAGATGGTTCTTGTACTGCAGGTCTGTCACTTGCTTGTTCTCTTGCTTCTGAAGAAGCTTCAATTCCCGCAGGTCTTGCTTTCTGTGAGACAAAAAACAAAAGGTTGACCTGAGCATGAATCAAGCTAGATAATCATGGCATCAAGAGACAAGCTCAAAATCTCGTGTGAGAAAGAACGATGGGCTAGAAAATCTTGTGTGAGTAAGAATCCTAACAATATTTCGTACAAAGCTGTACTAATTTTATGGACTTCAACAAGTTTGATATCATATTTCGTAACACCATATTTTTTTTAGCATACAAAGAACAAAAACAAACGAACAATAAGTAACCAAAGAAGAAAATAAAAAGGAGAGAGAAAACAGGCCACCATGACGTACTTCTATGCTTAATAATGGGGAAAAAACCCCACAAAGAACAAGCAAGTAAAGAGGAAAAAAACTGGTCAGCTTTATGATAGATTTACCAGAGAGAACCGTCTTAGTCAGATAACCACAAGAAAAGAATATGGAAAGACAAAATAAAAAAAAAAAAATGGAAAACACACACACACACACGCACAGGAGAGGCAAAACATCAAAGACTGCCTAGACCAGGGAGATCCGCCGCTAATTATTTACTGAAAAAAAATCAATAATTTAGTCTTAGTTAAAAAGAATTTTTCAGTTCTGGCACAAATGAGCACTCGAGGGGAAAAAAGGAGGGATGCGGATCAGACAACAGACACATTGTAACAGGAAACTACTAGCAATTATGTTGTATTGAATTCTCAGAACTATTTCAGTAAACACATCTGACATCAAACGGCGAAAGAAAAAGAGGCTTGCGTGAGATTCATGACTTATCATTAAGAAAGGAATTCACAACGGTAAGAA
>BLXT01007646.1:3368555-3379322 GCA_019648995.1 Plakobranchus ocellatus | reverse complement strand
ACTACTACTACTACTACTACTACTACTACTACTACTACTACTACTACTACTATTACTACTACTACAACTACAACTACTACTACTCCTACTGTTGCTGCTGCTGCTGCTGCTGCTGCTAATGTGCTGCTGCTACTGCTGCTACTATTACTACTACAACTAAGCTAGTAGTTCAAGAAGTAAACGAGCAGGGTAAGACAAAAAAAAAAAAACACAAGCACACTAGCCAGAAGCATGGAAATTGGCATGTAAGTACATACAAATATGCAGTTCATAATGGAGACTTTTTTTGTAGTGCTTTGTTAAAAAAAGCGGGGAAATAAAATTTTTAACAACCAGAAGCGATTGAAACTGGTACTTTCATGTTTTTGAGTTGCGTGTGTGTGTGTGTGTGTGTGAATGTGTGTTTTTCGTTTACCCTGTATTGAAATATTAATAGATAAAGGAAAATCTTAATAGGCATTCTTTCACTACTGCTGCTACTACTACTATCACTACTACTTCCACTATTATTATTTTATTATTTTCTTTTTGTTGTAATTATTATTATTATTATAGTATTAGTAGTAATGATTTATTGGTACAATTTTTATCTTTCTCATAATTTATCGTTATCAGCCTAATTTTTATGAATACTCCGATCTCTATAACTCTATTATTATTCATATACCATTGCAAGACCAGTTGCAGTCTCCTCGGATCAAATTAATTTGTCGTTTAAAACGTCCACCAGAATCTAGATCTAGATCGGGAGATTCTTAGGGACTCATGCATCTGACTACTTCACCATCTCTTCAGGAGGTCAACCTACAAATGTATACTCGAATTCAAATAGAGACTTCAACATTGTTTTCACTCATCATAGAGTAATCAGTTGGCCTAAATAAGGAGTTCGACGAGCTGCTAGAATGCTCAAGTGAAAATTTCCTTCCCAAAGCCCCACCACAGTTATAACTGCGTAAAAGCACAGTGGTGGAAACTTTTTTTTTTACAGTTCACACAGTACACAATATTTCTTTACCCATTGCAACTCTTGGCTGCGGTGTAGATTCAAGTAGATTCAATTCCAACTTTAAAATACAAGGTAAAACTAAACTATCGATGTGGCAATTTTATTGCTCCTAAACCAATCAGAAATTAACTCAGATTTTATGCTCGAGATAGACACTAGCTCATAAGCAGACTTCCAAATGTGAACAATAAGCTCTTAAACCCACAAATATTATAAGCGCATTTTCAGAAGAGTACTTACATTCGATTAACTCATATTGTCATATCATTTAATCAAACAATAGAGATGGTTCTGCGAGATAAAGATGTTAAATTGCACTGGAATGTGGAAATCAGCTTTTAAAATCCTTTAGATCTGAGATGATGAGGCGTGGCTGCTGCAAGTCTACTGCTCAGGAAACATTCATGTTTTTTAAAGTTGAAGAGGCTTATGATAAGATAGATATACACACATGCCATCGGTTGCATGACCCTTTGTACTATATTTTAATGTTACCTTAGGGCGGTGTTGGTTGGCTCTTAGGTGTTAGCAAAACAGAAGGCACAGATTTATAGAAGGACAGCTTATGGCCTTTTTCTCCAAATGCGTACTGATGAGCTTCGTATTGTTTTCAAAATTAAAGATTGATGAAACAATATCGGCCAGTGAAGAAATATATTCTGCTATTTTTACACATGATTCTTAATCAAGTCTTAATTATTTTTATTAAAGGAAAACTAAAGATTGGCGTACTTTTTCTATCTACGTGTTTTTAAAAAAGAAATCAACAAGTAAACTAAAGACTGTGAAACAGACTAATCTGGATCTAGATGGATCTAGCTTCTGCAGAGCTTTATAATATGCTCTGAACTTGAGGTGGTGGATTGATTTGATGAAGTCTTTTTGAAACCATTCTTGAAACCTGGAGTAAATTATAAACCTAAATCTAGATCGAATACTTTTGTACGCCAAGTCAAAGTTAAGACATGGGTCTTTGTTCTGTGTTTAGTGGACACATTTGTCATATAGAGTTTTGAGAACAAGGATCTTTCTTCATACTCGCATTGCTTGAGGTAGCGGGTTAAATGAGCAAATTATACAACTATTTGTTGTTGGTCTATTTCATTATTAGGATCCACAAAAAGCCACAACCTTTCTGTCGCGGGTTCGAGACCCGCCACCGTCGCCCTGGCCTGAGATCAGCTTGTTGTGGACTAGCTATTATACAAAAACCAAAACCATCAAACCGTAATTAAAACTATGATTTATCCAAACAGATCCTAGACCTCACATAAGGTACAGTCTTATGAAGACTCAACATTAAAAAAAAAGTCATGTCCACACCGACGGCTAATTTCAAGGCACAGTCAAAGTCTATGTGAGTGTATGTGTGTGTGTATTTGTGTGTGTTCACTTTTATCTCAATATTGAAAGGTTTAACTGTCATCTCTCTGGAGAATGTATTTTTTTTGTAAGTAATTACCTCACCGCAGATTAGTTGTTCTTGCTTACTTACTTTCCAGCTAGCAATAGAGACCTGGGTAAAACAATGGCTGTGCCCAGGGGAAATATCCTATTGTAATCAGCTTCAGAATGGCAGAGGGAGAGCGGTGAAACATTTGCTTGTTATTACCTGTGACTCAAACTCCACGCCAGTGCGATGCAATACAAAAAAACAAAACAAAACAAAACAAAACAACACAAAAAACCCCATACACACACACATGAGAGCTGCATGGTCACAATATTTTCCTATATATTTTTTTTATAACATTGGTTCGTTTGGCTTGGTTTTGTGCATATAGCCCGCCCTTAAAAAGTTATCTCAGGCTTTTAGACTTCCGTCAGGCCAGAGGGTCGGTGAAGAGACTTGAAATCGCGATAAAAAGGTTCCTGTACATCAAGGTGGGTTCGTTGGTAACTCTGCCATTAATCATCAAAGAAACAGTAATTGATAAGCTAAAATTATGACGCCTAAATTCTATTAATAGAACATGCAATCTCAGTGCAGTGAGCCGTCTACTCGTGTGTTTCTAGATGAGTTATACATAACGACATTCAAATCTTATTCTTATGCTATCTTGTTTTCCAAGAAAAGTCAAGACAAATATCAGCTTTTGATCACAATTTAATGAAAAGTATGTTGGGTTTCTTATGAAGCCTGCGCTGATAAAAAACAAAAAAAAAAGTTCAATTACAGAGTAATCGCAATCTCCTTTGGCCATTTTCATTATAATTTTTTTCATGTGTTTGCTTGCAGGAGACTTCCCTTCTTTTTTAATTTTGAAGTGGAATTCAATTGTTTCCAGCACACTATTGACATTACAACTTGATCTAAAGACATCACAGTTGTATAATCGATTTGAGTGATAAGGTTTATAAGTTTGAATTGATTTGTTAATAAAGCTTCAGTGCATAACTGTGACGCAAAGTGGCTCGTGTTTCTTCGTGCTGTTCAGTTATTGGTCAAGATGAACAACGCACGTAACAAGCAGTTTTTAAATAGACTAAAGAACAGAAATCACTCTAAACCTTGCCGACATCTGAACAAAAATTTTGTCTATCTAAATGAAGAACGAAGAACGATTTCAGAAGAACAAGGTAACTCTTCGAGATTCTATAGATCTACAAGTTCACTCTATCGGAAAGTTATCTCTCAGAAATCTCTCCAACAATCCTCAAACTACTTTTTTGTACCCATCGCCTTCAGCTTTCAGAAAATACTAGTTATGTAGTGCCCAGGGTAATTAGTCCAATATTACACAAACAATTTATGCCAGAAAAGACTAGAAAATACAGTCTCATGTAAACATGTTAAGTTGAAAATAACATTGACTAATCAAATATTCCCATTTCTCCCCTTCCTAATACGTTCACATCTCTGGGAACTTGCAGTGCCTGCCTTAGCTTATTTGGTCTCTAAGTTACAATATAACAACTTCTCTAAACAATGTTTAGAAAATCTTCTAGACATTAGAAAATCTGAAACAAGTAAACAAAGCTGAAAATATTAATAACACTCTTAAACTAAAATAGGTCTAGCCGATTTAGAATTGATTGAATATTTTTTGAAAATAGGCTAGATCAAAAGATAAGCTGTTGCGGGTATAAATCTAGACTCAATAAGCTTAGTGCAGCCATGAATCTTTTTCCAATTACTTTAATCTGGTCTATCACGTGGTTTAGCCGAAATGGGGCACACATGTAAACAATGCCGAATTTCCATTAAATCTAGACCTATAATCTATACAGAGTTCGGAGTCTTAAAATTGCATTATAGACCCATGTTAAATATTTCAAAGCTACAGAGAGGCTTTTAAAGTTAGTTACTTGGACATTTTTTTCTGAAATTACGTACGAGAGAATGAATTTCAAATTAAAAAAGGCAGAAGAACTGAATATAGGCACTCAGAATCCACCTGAGATCACTTTGTTGTGGACGTGCCAGATGGCACACAAACAAAACCGTTTTTTTCTATTTCCAGGCCATAAGATGTTACCTGATTGACAAAGACGTTAATGTATTTTTCTGTAAAATCGCCAACGCAGCAAATCAGCAGGAAAAAATAAAACATAATAATAATAATGTAAGCAACATTGACTGGACATGGACGAGACATTGCAGTCTTAACCAGAAATTCAAAAGACACTTGTGCAACAGAGCAGTTGCAAGATGAGCAATTTGCCACGGCTGCATTATTTCCCCAGAACTGGAATAGCAATAGCATGAACCAGAGTCTAGCAACAAGACGGGCTCGCGCTAATTCACACGGTTCGGTTTAATATAATTCCATGACCGTTGCCATGACTTTCGACATTGATTAAAAGAAAAAGAAAAAGGCATTGATTTTATTTGGCTTTTCAATACTTCTCTTGCCTAAGGCCTTGAGTAAGATACAAACTGAAGATATACTACCCTGCATACTGGTCTTCTTTCTAGGCTAAAACCCAGTCTATCTTGTACATTACCAGTATAGTTACTAAAATCTTAATCTAGATCTCTACATAGTCAAAACCGCAAATTTTAAACTCTTAAGATCTTATAATATCAATACATCAAAATCTAGGAGAGACAATTCTTTCAACCGATATATCAAATTGATTTTTATGCGCCAGATTTCATAAAATTGCTAAGCTTATAAAAAATGATGTGTAATGAAGAACAGGACAAGAGATTGTATAATTGTTATGAACTACTAAGAATTCATAAACTGAATATGTATACTTGAAATGCTGAAAAGCCGTTATTCAACCCAAAAGTTGAGTGTGAACAAAAGTTTCAATGAAAAAACATTTACTTTTCATTGTTGAATACTTAATTTGATATCTAAATTTTCCAAAGCCAGCGTTAATTTTGTTCTAAAACTTTTACGATTCTCATACAAAAACATTGTACCAAAATTAGATATTTTTATATAAGATAAAATCCATCGGCTTCTTTGTTCTTGTAAATTTTTGTAAGCAGTTGGTTTGAAAATGTATCTATATTGATATTTAATTACAATTGATTACAATTTTCTGTACATTTCCCCATTGCTGCGGACTAGCAAATGCTTCTATTCAACTCTGTCTCTTGGTTTTTACTTTCGATCTCGGTTGTATATACGCAAGTTTTCATACATGGAGGAACAGAAAGAAAGTTTTTTTTTTTTTTACCTTACCAACTTTACTGGTTTGCTGAAAACGTCTGTCTTAATTCGGACAAATCGTTCCTTTCTCTTTTTACTGTGGCATGGCTGAAGTAGTTTTTTTTAAAATACAAAATGTATAGTCTAAATTCGAGTCAAAGAACACCAGTACAAATAGAGATTCGTATGCCAGTCAAACATGAATCCTTATTCATGTGGTTTTTGAGACAATATAAGTTCTTAATATGCTGTAAGATAAGCCTTTTGGGCACAAACAGTGGTTGCACTGGCAACAACAACTTCCCTCAGATCTCAATGACAAGTATTACACAGCTCGTAAAAAAAAGATGAGAAGACGAAAAAGAAAAAAAAAAATCCAACAAAAAAAACAAAACACAAAAAAAAACAAAAAAACCCAAAAAAAACAAACAAACAAAAAAAAAAAACCATCAAAAAACAAAAAACATAAAAACATTATGGTTCCTTTTTAGAACTCCAGTGACCCTCTTTACAAATCGAAATCGAAAAAAAAAATGATGAAATGTTTAGGATAACTTGGTATTAACTGAAACTCACCAGGGTGCAGCAACAGAGACAAATTTATAATTCTGATCTCGACGTGTTAAAGTAATCATTATTATTATTATTCTTACTCTTATTCTTATTCTTATAATTCTTCTTCTTCTCCTTCTTCTTCTTCTTATTATTATTTATTGTTTAAAGTATTGTAACAACAACAGCTACTACTTACCTTAAATTTTTGTTTCTCGAAACTTTGGAAAACAGATGAGCTGGTATGTGTGAAGCGTAGAACAGTTTTTTCTTTTCTAGTCGTCAGCTTTCCTGAGAGTTTAATGAGGGTTCTTTGAATCTCTGTTTGTATATATGTGTGTTGGCGTGTATGTATTTGCTTTTGATATCTGCTTCTTTGCTCTTGGTCCTAGGTAAGGATGCTTGTGTCTCGGTTTGAACGAACGGTTACTTTTTATACCGCAGCCCCTATTTTCGTGGAAAGGAGGGAGGAGCGGGATGGCTAAGGGTTAGGAGCGGTGGTGTGGACGGAAGCGGAGGCCATCAATGCAAACACGTGGGGGTACCAGGTAGGCCTAAGTCAGGCTCAGTTCATTCTTCCTGCTAGCCGGTACCAACGAAGTCGTGATGAGTGAGTAGAATCGCCGCTCTCGCGACAGGTCAACAGCAGGAAAGCTCGCCACAGCCACGCCTTGCCTTTAGTGAGAGCGAACGGCTTGCAATAAGAGGACAGCATTATGCGCGAAGAAGTTGAACTGCACAGATGAAAGCGCGTTCATTCGAAATCGGCCCACTTATTTGTAGTCTGTCACGAAAGAAAAAAAAATGATAATGAATTTAAAATGTAAATAAAGACCTAGATGGTCATTACAAGCACGACAAAAGGGGTATCTTTGGAATTTCAGCTGCAAACCAGACATGAATCTTTATGCTAGTCAATTACTGAGGAAGCTTTGGAGCGAGCGAGCGAGCGAGCGAGCGAGAGAGAGAGAGAGAGAGAGAGAGAGAGAGAGAGAGAGAGAGTCATAAAAAATTGAGTCGTGCTTATGTGGGTGCATATGTGTGTATATATTATATCTATCTATCTATCTATCTATCTATCTATCTATCTATCTATCTATCTATCTATCTATCTATCTATCTATCTCCCTCTCTCTCTCTCTCTCTCTCTCTCTCTATATATATATATATATATATATATATATATATATACACACACATGGAATAGGTTTTGTAATGTAGTCTATGTGTGTATGTATAGAGCGAGAACAAGAGAGACAGTTATTGCTGTGACAAAAAAGATACCATTTTTGTATGAATCAGAAACCAAACCTCAGTTTTTAATTTTAAACGATTACCTTCTATCCTAATTTAATGGTACTTGAATATTTATCATAATTATTTTTAACGTTTATTTTTTGTGAGTGTATCTGTAGTCTTTCAATTTGAATATGCTTATGGATGGTTACTGTATGTATATATTTACATCTATTTTTATGTACCTTATTATACACCATTACTGATGCAATTTAAGTTTCTTAATATAATATCTCTATGTATGTATCTGTGTGTTTATAGATGTATATGTTTATTAATTTGTGTGTGTGTGTTTGTGTATATATATATATATATATATATTAATAAATATTTATATGTTGTTTTTTCTTATATATATTTATAACATTTATAAGCTTTTTCTTTTCCGTTTCACGCCTGATAACATTATTCTTAGTTAACGGTTGTTTCGTTTGTAGTGGCGGTTTTCATAAACTTATTTTATGTAATGATTTCTTAGCCTAGCACCTATCCTTGGTGTTGTATTTGTGATTGCCATTTTTGTTATGATAAAGCTTTAGGGCAAAATACGTGTAGGCCTACACATATTCTGTGTTGTTCAAATTTATCCAAACAGGTTTGTTGTTGTATTCTTTTAGTATGCTTGTAACTAAAGTGGGGAAAATATATTTTAAGTAATGATAAAGAAAAAATGTAAAAGGAAAGATGAAGTAAAATGCTCTGGATCGATGATAAACTTGCGAATAAAATCCAGATAAGTTGATAGAAAAAGAGAGAGAGAAAGGGACAGAGATAGAGAAGAGAAGAGAGAGAGAGAGAGAGAGAGAGAGAGAGAGAGAGAGAGAGAGAAAGAGAGAGTGGAAGAGAATGAGGGGGAGAGAAAGTGAGAGAGAGAGAGAGAGAGAGAGAGAGAGAGGGACAGATAGAGAAAGAGAGAAAGAGAGAGAGAGAGAGATCGAATAGTTCCTCGCCGAAGATAAAAACAACCCCTTCTTCCCCTCCACCCCTACCCCCACTCCCTCTGAGAAAAGCATAGAACATGACAATGAGTAAAAAGAAGAAGGGTCGTAGTATGAAGAGCCCAAAACATCATATCACGCTTCTGAAAGTAGGTATCAAATAAAAAATCACATAAACATTTTCGAAAGAGAACCATGTAACACATCACGTACTGTTTATTATTCTGGTTTGAATTAAATTTACTCATTAACAGATATCGTTGTGCTCAGTCCATTTCTTTCTTCCATGACCGAATGGTGAAACAAACGCCCTGAGATTTTTATTTTATGTTCGGTATCTTTAAATTATCTTGCGGTGATGATGGCATCACAAAAGTTCCATTGTTATTTCGAATTCATCAAATTTGCTTTAGTTATTGGCTCTTTTTTTCTTTTGGATAAGCTATTGTCACCTTACTCCCCATAATTTTTTAAAAAATATTATGAATGAGCACCTAAAGAAGAGACACAAACTGAAAAGCACAGTGAGTCTGGAACATTTTTTTGCAGAGATACTGCTCGCAAAAAAAAAAAGGTAGGAGGCTTGAATCGATGAAGGATTTAAAAACCGCGAACCTCATGGGAGAAAACACAGAGCGGAGGAAACGCCGCCTTCGGACAATGAAAAATTCACATGGAGATTAGAAGAAAAGATTGAAAATAAATGTATGGGTTAATTAAGGGTTGAAATGTAAAACTCCTCCTCTCATTTTTGATGTTTTGAGAGAATCAAGTATGTGTTAAATAGCTCCATACTGTATACTTCCTTGAAATTGAAAGTCAGCTCCAAAGACACTTTTCAAGCTGTTTTTACATGAATAAGTACAGTAAAAGAAAAGAGTCACCAACAAAAACTAATTTTAACAAATTTTGCTTAGCTAAAACATCGTAAAGTGAAATATTGTGATAAAAAACCGTAACTGCAAAAGAAAAAACTTGTTAAGTAAAAGCAATTTTATAAAAGCATCTAAGAGTAAAACTTGTGTAGGTATATTCTGCGTTGTTCAAATCTGGAAAGCCTAAGGTCACAAAAAATGCAACCATGGTGTCTAGGGCTGTAGAGAACGATGGAAAGCTCCAAATTGTTCAGGACAGGCTGATAGTCTTCATAAGCATTACTATAGTGCTTACGCTCATTTTCACCTATATCCCTGTACCAGCCACCCTTAATGTCAAGAAGATCTTTAACTTTCATGTTATTTCCTTGGCAATGTAATCTTTCTCAACTCGAGAACAAAGCGATGAGGCAGATGCAGCTCTGTCTGGATAACTAAAAGACCAAATAGAGAAACACAAAAAAAAGCTAAAAACTTGTATAAGTATACTTGCAGTTATTTTTCAATTTAAAAATCTGAAACCATTTAGCATGGATGTCTAAAAGATAGCACTGCATGACGATGGCGTCTAATTTATTTTTTGTAACATTATTAACCCGCTATCTAGTAGAGTTCTCGGCCTATAAGGATATACATATATCTAATTTTCCTTTTCAAAGGAGCAATCTTCACCGAAGCACTATAAGGGAGTGAGATCTAAAGTAGACCCTCTTCTGATCATAAAATCTAGAAAAAAAATAATAAAAATATACAAAGAGCATGAGAGGCTGCTTTTGTTATTGTTTTCATCAATTCCAGAGGAATCCTCATAAACCTTGGCCAAGAATTGTTGAAAACATATTAATGCCACGGAACATTCATATCTTTTATGCAAACCACATAACCGTGATCCTAAAACGGCTCTCACTTTTCTTCACCATCGATTACTTAAACAAGTTAGTTAAAATGAACTTAGAAATAATTTAATTCAGTTCAAAAAAATCTAATCTAGCCTATAAATTTTTTTATAGTTGACATTTCCCCATGAAGTCTCAATTCAATTTTTTTTCGCAAAAATGACGGCCTTGTTAAGAATGGTATTGCTGGCATAGATCTATAAATACATAAATACGAGATGATACACAAAACCTCAAACATCTAAACTGAAGATATCTTTTACAAATGTTTGTGCTTCAAACATTCACCAACTTACAAAGCACTGGTTTCACCGCTTCTACGCCTGTGTGATATTTTCCCTATCTACTAAGGTTTTGATATAGATTAGGTAAGAAAAGCTGTCTGAAATGGACACCTGCTTGGGTTTATCTAGCTTCAAGTCCAGAGAGACCCGAAAAGCTTAGCATCATAATCAACAAAGGAATAAGCGAAAGATTTAAAAATCAATGAAAGAAGTCATAATAACGTAACAATTTCAAACCAATCAATCACTCAAAAAAAAAAAAAAAAAAAAAAAAAAAAAAAAAAAAAAAAAAAAAAAAAAAAAAAAAAAA
>BLXT01007646.1:3114188-3124513 GCA_019648995.1 Plakobranchus ocellatus | reverse complement strand
CAGCTCTTTATTGTCCTTTTTATCTCATGAAATTCACTTGTTTTCTCTTATCTGTTGGAAATCGAAAAGAATTATTTAACAGTTTTTTTTCAACACTTTTTCCTCACTGTTCTGTTTTGTTCTCGTCACTCTCTTTTTTGAATTCTTTTCCCATTCAGCTAACTTTGCTTTTTTTTTCTGTGTGGCCCGCCCACCTCGTTAGTTATATTATCTTTTGGTTTTAATGGTGTTATTATTATTATTATTATTATTATTATTATTATTATTATTATTATTATTATTATTATTATTATTATTATTGGAAAAGCACCATTAGCAAACACAAGTTTAAGGGCTAGCGAGATAGATGTTTCTTCTAAATCTCATATCGAGATTAACGTTGTCTTATGCTGTAGTGAAGCCTCTACTGCTCTTAGTGTTTTACAATCCCTTTGAAGTATCTGCTATTTGATAATAAAGTTGATGAAAAGAATTAATAAGTAAAAGTAAAGATAGCTCACTTTTCATCAGGCCCAGTTTTGGTTCAAACTTTTTAGAGAAACAAGTTATACTAAGCTAGCTTTAAATTAAAGGACCTTATGTTTAACAGGATGTTCTCTGCTTTGAATATCCCTACATCCTTCTAAAAATTGATTCAACATAAAGGAAGGAAAAACAAAAAAAAAATTATAGTTAAGTTACAAAACTGTAAAATACGAGTATAATTATGGTAAGGTAAATGTAATATATATATTTAAATGGGCTCTTCAAATACTGCAATCTTTAACAGTATTAATATATATTTTTAAATATTTACTTATGAACGACAATTTTCTTTTCTTTATTCCTTTTTGTCCCCCTATATTCATAACTCAAAGTAAATTTGCCTACACCTCTTCCTTTCCATTAAGGATGATTTTTCGTATATTTGTTTGTATTTCTATTTCCATTATTTGCCCAACCCTCTGGATCGAGCCGCTGAGTGAACTCTTTCCAAACTTCACACATGGTTTTATTGGTCTTCAGTTCATATATTGAAAGAAAGCGTCTTCTCTTTAGCCATCAAAGAAATACCTCTATGGTTACTGCGGTTTCAGTAGCAGCTACCTCCAACTACCACTAGTATTTTTAAGGACTCTCCAACAAGCTCGCCCGCCCACTGTGTCACCCACTTGTAAGTGTACCCAATTTCCCAATGCCTCATTGTGGGGGGAGGGGGAGGCAAATTGAATGAGGAAGTAAAAAAAAAAAGTACTTTTTTGGAAAATTATTTGAACAGAAGCGATTAGGACCAAAACAGGGGTTAAGTCTGCCTTCGATTCTGAAAAAAGGGCTAATATTAATTTTTACATTGATCTCTTAAAGAAGAAATGGTTGCGGACGATAACCCACCTTATCTTTTATTGCTACACAGCCCAACAAACACCCTCCTTTTTTCTCATCCTAAGCGTCTAATTCTCAAACATTAAACCAATGCGATTGTTCCTGAGGAGCAAGGGTTTCATACAATATTTTTTGATTTGTTTTTTACGTTTAAAAATATTTTATGTAATTCTATTAGAATTTTTCAAGCGCAATGTTCTGTTCACAATGAAAGTCTAAAGGTACTTCTAAACTTCTAAACGGCAGTGGTGATGCACAAAAAGAGCTAGCATTATTTTAGATCAAATAACTAAGGAACGTAATCTCTACGCCTGACTAGTATTTCTTTGTAAACGAAACGACAAATTAAAGGGTTTTTTTAAATGATTACAATAGACAGGCTAAAAATGTATTTTTCAAAAGTTTCATAAATCCTTAATAACTCTGAAACATTCATTTGCAAAATTCATTTCTGAAGTTGCCTTTTCTTTTGGAAGTCCAAAATTACTCGCCTAAAACGATGTCATCGATGGTAACATTAATTTTTTTTTTTTCATTTAATTCATCCTCTTTAGACAAACCTTACCATAGTTAACGTACATTCAAACTTTGACATCATTTTTCGAATTTTTTCAAAAAAATATAGCAATGATATAGAAACAAAAAATAACTTCACCTTTCTCAAATCATTCGATATTTTGGGCAACAAGATGGTTATCTCTCACACAGTGGGCGGCTTGCGTTTTTAGCTGTCCCATTGAAGTCTAATGTAATGATCCATCTTCGACAAAAAGTGTTTTCATAACGAAGACCAGTCTGCCGAAAGTGTTTACAGCTGCGAGGTCTGTATTCCTAGCGTATATTTAGGACTTAATTTTGGCAATAAAAGATGGGCAGATATGAATAAATAAATAGCCTACATTCATTAGCTGATGGCTTCAGTGGTCAGGCAGCTCACTTTACGATCTGCAAGAAACTTTCTGTGGCTGTTTAGAGCCTGTCGTCCGATCCAAGCCACCTGAAATGATCCTGTTGTAGACGACTTGTATATGAATATACACACATAAAGCATATGTACGTGTGCGTGTATATATGTGAATGCTTAACCTATAAAGTAAAGAAGAAGAAATCGTTTGCCAACTAGAAATTATTGGTGACAATATTTACAGAGATCCTTGGGGTTATAATTGTTGTCATTATATTATTTGTCCGTACTTTTAAAGCCATATAAAGGCAAACATGTTTTAATGTAATTTTGCAATTATTACACTTTGTAATTACTCACACGCACACACACACACACACACACATATATATATATATGTATATATACACACATATACATACATTATATATGTATATATATATATATATATAATATCTCGTTGGCAATTTTTTTCCTCTGTTCTTTGCAATATAATTCAATTGCCACCGACTCACTTTATATTTTATGCTGATCTTGCCCATTTACAGCGGGTGGGGAAACAGAAACTTGCCCAATTTCAGTTGCAGATACCTTCGTGTTGAAACTTTGTATGCGGTTTTCACCGAGCATTTTTTTCTTTGGAATAAATTTTTCTACGAAATTTCATTTGTTTCTATTGGGCGGTTGCGGGATAACTTGGGATAGGGTATGACGCCTAAAAACTGTAATATCGCAACACAAAATTGTGTTCATTAACCGAACTCGAATGTGGTCAATGGGCCCTCCTTCTTGGTCAAAGACAACCCTGAGCCTTTTTCTCTACGAGGAGATGGATTTTCTGATTTCTTGAACGGTAAATTTTCGTTTTATTTGTTTTTCTGTGAGTTTTTCACGTCTACCACAGTTAATTTTTCAGACTTCAAAATGCCAAATTGAGTAGTCCATTGGATTCAAATTGGGTGATTACGGGAGTCAGTGGGTTTTTTTTTCAATACATTATTGATGTTATTCTGAATATAATATTTGTGTGAAAAACTAGAATGGAATGGGGATATTGCCACATCTTGCAGAAATACATAGTTGCTTTCAGAGAGTAGACATTTGCAGCCTGGCAAGAGTTTTTCTTCCGGCAGGGTTGGTTGGTGTCAAGAAAGTGAACATCACTTTTTTCCATTCCAAGGCACCCCGCCAGATACTATGACTTTCTGTAAAAATCTTGAGGTTTGATGGTATAGTAAGTAAGGCGGAATTTCATTTTTACGAAAGCCGCTCACAATATCATTTTGACGATTGCGTGCTACTTTTACAGAGAAGTCTTTCTCATCAGTGAAAACGATGCGATGCAGATCATTAGTTTTGGATCGATCGAGGAGTTCATTGTATATGAATATACACACATAATGCATATGTATGTGTGCCTGTATATATGTCTTGAAGTCCGAATCCTTTTTCAGACTTTTAACTTCAGTTGCTTTATAAGTCCGTTCATTAATCTTCTTCTTTCGCCTAGATTTTCGGGCGATCTCTCTTTGTGAAAAAAGCATACCTGGACAGTGTTCCTGTGACTGAATACAATTTTCCACGTATTGTTTCGTCTTTACGAGGTCTACCACTTCTCTCTCACCTTCAAAAAATAAAAGTCATTTCATCAATTTTTGGGAGGAATCTGCTTAATGAATTTTGGTGCAGTTTTTATTAGAAATTTTTTTTCACAATTCCAGCCCTTTTCAATCCTTTTCTTTCTTTTTTTCAACAAAGCAGGCTTTAACTGCTGCTTTATCAGCTTCGCTAAGTATTATATTTTTCGTCGTTGTATTATACGTATTCCTTACAAAATAGGAAGTGCATAGTGTTTAATGAATGTGCAACATGCTGGTTTCGTATATGGATCAGAACATTTCCATTTGAAAAGAAAACTATCCATTTTCACGGTTGTATTGAGTACTAACTTGTTTTTTGTTAACGTCCAGATGTCACAAGATTCAAATAGCTGTTTTAAATTTACAGCGATTTTCGTTATGCTCGTCCAATATCACAGAAATTTTGCGCACGCACTGTGATTTGATGTATTTACACTTGTTATCTTTCCCCAATCAGGAGCTACCCGACTCTCTACATGGGCTTTTTTTTTTCTCATTCCGAATCTTGACGTTATGATATTCCAGTTTTTAGGTATCTGTTTTTGTTGTGTGGCCTCTTGACGGATTTTAATGACATTTTGTGCACAAACTTGTGTTTACTAGGGCAATGTTAGAACAGAGTTGCGTGGATCTGCAATATTTCTTTGCAGAGTTGTGCATCCCTGAAGACGCGCGCATTTTTTAAAAATCTTCACCCGATATTTTATATTTCATAATTGATACAAACAAACACACTTTCACAAATCTGTGATTTATCAGTCGGAAAAAGACACCCTCTAATTCGATTCTTATTCAATAAGTTTGAATTTAAGTGGACTTGAAGGATGGGAAATGTAACTCTTTGAAAATAATCGGAAGAAATTTGGAACGTTACCCTGAGCAAATCAAAAGCCACTGTTTATAATAAGGTATCTGAAACCAATGACATAATGCAGGATTGTAACACTATAATATCATCAGATATTGCGCCGTGTGAAGCCTTTCTTCTCGAGACAGTTCCCAGAAAAAAAGAAAAAAAAATTCAAAAAGTTTTGTTTGTCTCACATGTAGTATTTTCCATCAAGGCAGTCTATAAAAATTACATATTAACTAAAGCTTATCGAGTCTGGCTTTCTCTCTAGTTTCCTCCTACACCTTCCCTTACGCTACGGGCCACGACTTCCAAGAACATTCTAAAATAAACACATTATGAACGAGCGGGTTACGATCCAGATGATCAAACCTACAGGAGTCTAACAAATCTTTGACACTATAATGACCAGTGGCAATATCACTAATACTTTACTTGCAATAATATTTTAAACAATTAATTTATGATAGTCTTTATTTCATCTTCGAAACCTCATGATAGCCATCAATGCCTTTTCTCGATGAACCACATATTTGGAGAGCAGTCTAATATCAGAAGTCTATCACTACTTGTGAAATTTATAGAGTATTTATATTATGACTCCAGGGCAATTCCAACACTTTAGTTAAAGGTTATGTTTCACTCTTCTTCTTTAGGTTCTTTGTCTAGAAAATGCATTGGGGATTAGGGTCCTCCATTTACATCTGTTCTCAATTCATCTTTTAAGCTGTTGTTTCAATACTGAATCAAATTATTCTTTAAATATATTTTTCAAACAACTGAACTTTATGAGGGCTTTAAACGTGGCCTCTAGTTAGCGACAAAAAAAAACAAAAACAAAAAAAAAAAACAAAAAAAAATTCTTTCCTGACTCAGAGCCACATAGTCATGGTCATTCTGTCTGACGTAAGCTATATGTCCGAAATACATCAAGAGTAATAACTAAGCACGACTACATTTTTTTGTTCTTTTTAAAGAAGCTAATAAGAAAAACTTAGACCCATACCTGACAGTTTCTGATCTGCATTTCTGCAAAAATTTAACCAATATAAAGCAGCCTTCTCGCGTGCGCTGTCACGAAGCACTCCGTTGGATGTAATGCATGAATAATTTATTGGATCTGTGTTCATGAGAAAATGTTAGAGGGAATTGACGAGAAAGAAATAGAATGATTGAGCGAGCGATAGAGAGAGAGAGAGAGAGAGAGAGAGAGAGAGAGAGAGAGAGAGAGTGTGTGTGTGTGTGTGTGTGTGAGAGACAAAAGCAGACAGAGAGACAGAGAGAGTGAGAGAAAAAAGCAGACAGAGAAAGAGAAAGAGAGAGAGAGAAAGAAGTAGACAGAGAGAGAGGGAGAAAAAGAGAGAGAAAGAGAAAGACAGAGAGAGAAAGAGAAAGACAGAGAGAGAAAGAAAGAAAGGGAAAAAGAGAGTAGACGGATGTAAAATAAAATTAAGGAATAAAGAGGCAAAGAACAAAAGGAGAGAAACGCAGATAGAGAGAATGAATGAAAGAAAGTGAGAGAGAGAAGGAAAAGAGAGAAACAGAGAGAGAGACTGAGAGAGAGAGACTAAGAGAGAGAGAGAGAGAGAGAGAGAGAGATAGAAACAATGGGAAAAAAATAAAAGAGAGAGAGACTTTGACAGGTCCTTAGTTTTTGAGGAGTGTTGATCCGGATGATGGGAGTAAATTTTAAAAGAATATTCTCTTAATTAAAAAGAAAATCAAAGCAAAGATAACATTACTACAGTTAAGCTAGAAATAAAAATTGCTTCAAATCGTTTGTTCAAGGATAAATACAAAGAATTATATAAAAATCTAAAACTTTATAAAAATCTTAACCCAAAACTCTACAAGACAAGACGTCTTTCCATGACAAAGATTGATCAAATTATGTATTAAATTATAAGATGATAAAAACTGCGCAAAGTATTAACAGCAACAAAAGCAAGATTGATAGGATGCCTCTTCTGCGACCAGCCAAAGGTTATTGACATTTCCAAATACCTCTCAAAAAACAAAGTTCAATACGTTAAAAAATAAAAAAAAAACAAGAACGATGAAAACCCAGAATGAGCTAACGAGGGAGAATGAGTAGAGCTGAATAAAAGAAAGGTAATAATGGACGACAGCTAGGCGCTTTGCTGAATGGACGCAATATTTATTGTGCTTTCCATTCTAAACGCAATTCATCCATTTAGCCAGATTGCACTTGGAAAGCCTTCCTTAAACATCACAACTTAATTTTTGGTCATCTGCCTTTGCAAATACATTTTGAAATAGTCGGAAAAGCAAATTTCTCGTTGCGGCTTATGCAGCTTAATATCTTTTTTTTAAAGAGATGAACATGATTATTATGATCTAAGATGTGGATGCTTGGTGTGCTTTGATATTTTCAGTTCGAGTTTGTAAACATTTTAAATCAGCTTTAAGATTTCTAGGGTCATGGATCAACGTTAAGAATGGAGCCGCGGCTCTATAGTCGACGAATTTTATTTATTTTTTATTTTTTTTAAAGGAATAGGTTTGATATTGAATTCAGAAGTTCGAATCTTATCTCTTATTTTTACCCAATTCATTTTTAAGTGAAAAAAAATAACAATTTGAAAAACAAATTTTCGATAAGCAATTTCCAAATGCTCTTATCGATTTGAACAGATTTATCTTAATGGTCAAGCCTTTGAGATTCTGCATTTTCAGCACAGCGCTATTGTTCAAGAATAAATATAAGTTGCTCTGATTTTTAGGAGAGGGATTCTTAAGTTGTACAATTACATTGCAATCTTATTCCGATTTATTATTTGAGTTTTAACAAAACAACGGCCCACTGGGGAAACTTCAAAAATGGTTTCATTTGGGACTGGTTTATTTTTTAACCATTGAATGGGAAAAACTGTAACTTCCAAAGCCATGTTCCATTGAAGTCCTACCATTAGATGATACTGAGCGTGCAAAATAGATGTCACTTTCGTGGATGAAACAGCATGTCTCGTTTTTTTTTTTTTTTTCAGGCTGACCTTTACGGGCCGTCTGTGAACGTTTTGTTTCTGGTGATACAGACAAGTAATATCAATGTTTGGACTCAACGTGAGAAGAATTCAACATATTGTCTTGTTTTCGTTTTCAACAACCTGTATACCTCATCTTTGTATCCCATGTGTTTTTTCAGAAGGTTCAGTGAAAAGTTTTGTTCAAAGGCTAAAACAACTTTCCCTTGGCAGATCGCAATGCCAGGAGGTATGAGAGAGATGTGTCAATATAGCGCCGACACGTCGCGGATATAAACAGGCGTTTCAATGAGCCTGTTTTCACTAGATAGTACAATCAAATAAAGCTTGTCAAACACTATACCGAGATATTCTGGAGGCTAAAAGATAAATACGCCCAAACAGAGGAAGGAATGTCCCCACTTTGTTAACCAGGAAAAAAAAAAACATCTTTTATTATACCAGCTATTAAAGATCGGAAAATACCAATATAATAATGCGCAATATAGTCAGTGAAAAGAAAGTGGAATTGCATAACACTGATAGGTCCCTCAATGTTTGTCGACCCAAAAATAACGATGGACATAATGATGCAGTTCAAAAGAGAAGTAAGTGTGTTGGTAAAAATAATTATTTTATTAATGCACACTTCTCTGTCAGTTCTTATCGGTGCCAATGTCTTATCATGTCTAGCGCACACTTTCTCTTTTTCTCTCTACCCCCCCCCCNCCCCCCCCCCCCCCCCTTTTTTTCCCTCTCTCTCTTTCTTTCTCTCTCTCTTTCTCTCTCTCTCTCTCTCTCTCTTTCTTTTTCTTTCTGTCCACTCTATCTCTTATTCTCTCACCCTCTAACTCTTTTCCTCTCTCTTTCTTTTTCTTTCTGACCTACTTTATCTCATATTTTCTTGCCCTTTTTTTCTTTCTCTTCTCTCTCATGGCTCTTTTAATTGACTTTTTTCTTCCTTTTTTTTCTCTGTGTCTTCATCTGTCTTTTTTCTTTTCTTTCTCTCTCTCCTTCGGATCTTCTGTTTTTTTATTTTGTTTTTTTTTTTTTTTCAAACTTGCTCGTTATCAAGAAAATATCTCCTCCGATCGCTGGGAAAAAAAAAAAAAAACTTTCATAATTTTCCCTTTTCCTTATCACCTCCCAACCTGATCTATCATTACCTCATATGTTTTGAATTTTTTTTTTTCTTCCAAGCCTTGATTTCAGCTTTAGCTTTCAGGGCCTCTCTTTTCCCCTCAAACCACGAGCTCAATCAATCAAAAGTTTCCCCGCAGAGATTAAGGCAAGAGGCCACCCAATTCCCCGAGCTCAAAATGTACACATCGCTAGCCATTAATATTTCACGAGTAGCTTGTCATTCACATTTACCGAAATGTTTGTCGACATCGACAGAAAATTCGACCTTTATTTGCTTGCAATTCTGAAACTTCACAATGTGAATCGTTTCAACCTGATATCAATTTCTTTCTACTCTCTCTCTATCTCTCTCTCTCTTTTTCTCTCCCTCTCTCACTCTATATCTCTCTCTTTCTCCTTCACTCTCTCTTTGCCTCTGTCTCCCTTCTCTCTCTTTCACTATTTCTTTTTCTCTCTTTTTTTAACTCTATCTTTCCTCTCTATCATTCCTCTGTCTTTGTCTTTTTCTCGATTTTTCTCTCTTGCTCGTTCTCTCCTTTCTCGTTCTATTTTTTTATCTCCTCTTTCTCTTTGTCTTTCTCTCAGTCCTTCTCTCTTTCTCCCTCTCTCTCTTCGCTCGCTTGTTTTCTCTACTCCTCTACTCCTTCCCCCCCCCCCCCCCCCCCNNNCCCCCCCCCCCCTCCCCCTTTTCTCCTCTCTCCTCTCTCTTTCTCTCCCTCTCTTTTTAATCACTCAATGTATCTATCCATCTTTTTCTTTCTTTCTTTCTCTCTCTCACGCTCTCACTCTGACTCATTATTTCTTTTAATAAGGTGATCACGAAAGACAACTCAAAATTTTATACAGTGTTTTTGATTATGCTATCGGTAGAGCGCCTGGCTAGTATGCGAATGGTCACTGGAGCGGTTCGATTCCTAGATTTGTTAAGAATATTTCCCGCAGCGCCTCTGCGTCTACCCAATAATAATTGGATAGGCTTGTCTCTTATATTTCGGTGAGAGTAAAGGAAATTGTATAATTTGGCTTATTTCTAAAAAAACAAAAAAAACAAAAAAAAAAAAAATGATTATGAAGTGACCAATGTTGCAATATTTTTACCTCTTTCAGCACTGCACAGATATTTTAGCCTGGTGCTAAAAATAGAAGATTACCAGACGCACTGGGCAGCAAGCCTGTTGGAAAACTAGCTGGCAATGCCGTGTTCCAACAAAAAGAAAGCCTGAACTCTACTATTTACCTTTCACCTCTCTGGACGCAACCAACTAATTTTTTTTTTAATCACAATGTAAGTTGAAATGAAGTTAATAATATCGAAGACTTTCGACTTTCAAATTGATTGGAAAAACAATTAAGGTTGGAGAAAAAATTAAATGGAGTTTTAGTGTAAACTAAATATATACGCAAACTCCGTAATATGACAATTTCTGTAAGAGCATGAGATT
>BLXT01007646.1:2833155-2844796 GCA_019648995.1 Plakobranchus ocellatus | reverse complement strand
TACTACTACGATTACTATTGCTGCTGCTGTAATAATCATCATCATCATTATTCTTTCTGCCGAAAAGTCATGGGTTATTCTATTGAAGTAAATCATTTTTCTGAATAGATTTTTTTTTTCTTTTTTATTACGTTTATGAGACTTTAAGCAAGCAATCTGCATTGTTTAGCTTGCATGCACTTAAAATATGTCTCGGTGCCTAAAGTCCGTACAGTGCCCTTTTTTATGTCGCTTAACCATTGCTCGCGTGGACGGCTCCTACTCCTATTTTCTGTCACTTTAAAAAAGAAAAAAAAAAATGTGTCATGCCAAGTTTTTTTTATTTCTCGGTCATGTCACTTAAAGTATGTTGAGAGTACATATTCATTCAAAGAAATCTCTCCATCTGATCTTTCAGGATAAAATTGTAAAGAAGCCAAAATGAATTAATTTTAACATCTAGAAAAATTAGGTACCAAAACTTTCTTTTCAATAATTTTCTTCACTTTTTTTTTTTCGTTGATTTTTGCTTTTATTATCAGTACAAAATAATAATAGAAAGATGCTTATATTTCGATAATTTTTTTTTTTTATTTTTTAAGTTTCGATTTTCTTATCTAATGTATGCATTGGAAAGAAATCTCTATATTAAAAGAAATTTTGGTAGTCATAGTACCATCTAGACTGATATTTTAACTATCTTATGATTGTTTACATTGTAGTGAAAAAGATTTGTTGAATATTGAATAAACTCTAATGATGATAATTCAGTATGTGATCATTTAGAGATGGCAAAAATATTCCAGAAATTTATGCAATTCCTTAGTGTGGTTATGGTGAAGCTTTAATTTTTTGTATAATTGATGATGCCTGCCATAGGGTACGTTTTATGTCTTAGAGATTACCAACGACAGTCTTGATGATGTGTAGAGCAGTTATTTTATTTTATTGAGTGTTTTCTAATTTTGCACATGGTCTAAATTAATTTTCCTGTTCTGCTTTAGTTTACTATTCTATTTATGTAGTTCCCCGGGGCTCTGTCAATGATGTTTCTTTAAATTTCCTCTACATAACAAATTTTTACACAGGACTTACTGTTAAATTCATTATTTGTAAACCTAAAGTTAGATATTGTCCATTATGACTTGGATGCTATTCATTGGCAAAATCGTTTGCAGTTAGCATAAGGTGTTCCAATATGAGTTCTCATGTGTCTTTAAATGTCTGAATTTTTTTATGAGTCATTCAATATGTCCATTCTAAAATGCGGAAAGAAAAGTGAAAAAGCTCAATTCTTACAGAAAAATATATGAAGCACAACAGTCTCATGGGGGAGTCCTTGATGGTCAATTTGTTTTGCATCATGATATCAAATCAACACATTTCTGTGTTGTTTTTTTTCTTCTTTTTTTCATATTTTGGCTGGTTTTAATCTCTCTCCAATGAGTTTCATTAGAGAATAATATTGCTACTGCTCTCTAATAAACCATGATGCTATTTTTTTTCATTTAATTTCACGACATATTCTATTTTATATTTTGTTAAATTTATCATTATCAGAACTTGGAAGACAAAGAGCGAAAGGCTATGCTGCTAAGGGATCAACTTGAACGTGAAAATCGTAGGCTTCGAAGGCGCCTAGAACATCTCAATCAGCTGAATAACAATGGCAGCAGCAACAGCCTGTACCGTGTGAGACAGGAGCGCAGCATTAGTGAGTGTAGCACCTCAACCAACTCATCATCCTCTTCTTATTCATCCACCTGTTCAGTCAAGTCCGAGGAATCTGGTGAGGGCCTTCTACCAATTTTTATCTTTTACCTCTGTAAGCAGAGTACAAGCAACACATTTTCCAGACTTGTAGCTTGATCACGCTTTAATGTGGCACCAGTATGGTTTTTAAAATAGTACCTGTAATGTAATGTAACAAGCTGGGATTCTTCTTTTTTTTTAAGTTGAATTGGGTCTTCATAACTTAATACTTATGTTGTATGTTATTTACGTGGATAATATTTTGAATTTGTCATTTTGATTACTCTTAAAAAGTTAAATCAAAAAACAAAAGCAATAAAAATCTAGTAAATCCAGGTACTTTGTTCTGTCTATATGTATGTTTTGTTATAAATTAATTGTCCTAAATATTGTGCTGATTTTTTTCACTTTATGTTCTTCACCATCATTTGCTTTTTCCTCTTATCTTTTCCTGTAGATGAGATCGACATTATCGGTGGTTTCCAGAGTGACAGCGATGACCGCTGCAGTGTGGAGAGTTTGGGAAGTGATGGCAATGGTGATTTCCGCCACTACAGCAATAATTTTTCTGATGACTCCGGAGTTTACTCCGGCCTGTCTGGCCTCTGATTGGAAGTGGCTGTATGAGCCCTTACCCCAGAATTTTGTCCTCTGGCCGCTCCATGCTTAATAGCCATATGAATGTATGCTAGAATATTTCTGGTTCTGCCTATCAGTAGGCTAACAGGGATTGAATGTGGAGCAGGATGCAAATATTTCAAGTCTGGGACATGCCTGGGCAGTGCAGCAATTATTCATGCTGCTCATAGCTAGTGAAGCATCCATGTATGTGAGAGTTGCTACCAGCATATTTGTGTCTTGTTTTTTTTCTTATTTCCTGCTGCTGTCAGAGTCACAGTTCAAACAGCTTCTGCTACTACTAGTATGACAATTACTTCTCTAAGTACATCCTTTTTGTATAGGTACTTCCACTATTGTTACTATACTATTTCTACCATTTGAAGTACTAAAATGCTACATCAAACAAACAGGATTATCAATTATGTGATGAAAAGAGACGAAAGATCAGTTGAATGGTGAGGCCTGGTGTTTTAGTTTCAATAGTTCCAAATTATGGATCAGATGCCATCCCATTCTGTCAATATAATTAGCATTCAAAAAACTTCATGTATGAACGGTTTTAAAAGATTGAGAACTGAGACCATAAAAAAAAATATTTATATACTTGGAAAGATCCTTTTTTACCATAGCATCACAGGTTTGTTTTAATGTTCCTGAAGTAGTGGTGCTATTGGTAGTTGTGATACATGCCAGCACATGAGAAAGGCTACATTCATCACATTTTATGTGTTTGTATAATTCGCACAAAATAACAGTTTTCAGCAGTGTACAGTGAATAATTCAAATGCATCCAACATGGATTTGAACAGACATGTGTAATTTGTAGACACAGTGTTACACATTCTCAACCTAGATGGAGAATTGCCTACATTCTGTGGATTTTCGTGCTGTCTGAGGATGCCCAACGTATATGTTTTTTTTTTTGTTTTTTTTTTGTCTTTTTATTTTCACAAAGAACATATATATATATATATATATATATATATATATATATACACACATATATATATATATATATGTGTATATATATATATAGGAAGAGCCCATGGGAAGAACGGTCATATTCACAGTCACAGAAATGGAGTTTGGGAAAATCCAATTTTATTTTTTCAAAGTGTGTAAATCTCTCTATTTCTTAATCCTGTGGATTCTCCTTTCACAGGCCTTCTAGTTCTTTTATTTAGGAAGATTTTAGTAAGATTTTAGCATGATATGATGTTAAGCAGAGTTTTACTGCAAAACTTGAAAAATGCCAAATTGTGACTATGATCGTTCTTCCCATGGACTCTTCAAATATATATATAGATTATGTAATGTCCAATTACCAAATAAATGTGTTTTGCCTAAATGTGAAAAGAACACCATTTTTAAAACTTTATCTTAAGTGGCAAATATGAGTACCATTTAGTTTGTTTTTTATTAATTGGAACAACACAAGCAAAGAGAAAATAGGCTTCAAATCATTTATTAACAGCTTAGGAAGATTTTCTCCTCCTGTTTTGTGTCATAAATAAGTCTGGCAACACAAGAGAAGTTGGTTTGCTCTTGCCCTAGAAGCAAGCTGGATTGTGTGTTACATTCATTGCTTTTGGTTTTTTTTCTGAATTATTCTTTCCATTCATCATTGTTGCAAACCAAATGCTATTGTTGTCTGTTGTTACCATTGGTATATGTATACATTTTGTTAATATTTTAAAATGGCAATATCTTTCATGCTGACAGTGTTAGCCCTAATGTGTTGATGTGAAGGGCGAATTCGTTAGGTCACCCTCCTATCTGTAATACTTTCTGTTTGTTTGTTTGTTTGCTTAGTTTAATCTAAATTAAGGCGTAGAATTTTTTTTTCTCTTTCATCATCTCATAACTATCACAATTTTGTTTTTGTAAATGTTATTCATATTGTTAACTATTCATTGCTGTTACATATTTTTGTTACCTTTTGTCTATTTTTGTTACATGAATATGATAGCTTTATAGCTTTTGTTGGCACACTCAATTTTAATAATCATTTGTTGTTGTTTTCTTTATTATTCTTAAATCCTTATGTTATTGCCAAGAACTCTTTTCCAATCAGGATAGATGGGGAGAAATTTATGAATGGCCTTTAGAAGCAATGAATTTTTTTTTTATTTGTGGAAAATCGAGCCCCTACCCCCAGAGTTCTTATTTATTTTCTTCATGTAACATTTTTTTTGTATCATAAATAAAACAAAGCTGTGATTTTAAAAAAAAATGGCCATGGTTTCTCGCCCGCCTCACACCATTCAGAGCTAATGCTTTTTTTATTTTTTCTTTCCTTCATCCTAATTGCAGCTCTTTGCCCTGCCTATTAGCCTCTTGGCTTGTCTTGCTCTGACTGAAGGAGATGGCAAAGAGCTGAGATTAGAAAAGGCGATAAAAAAAGTAGGTGTGAGCAATGATGCCAGGCAGCATGAGGTGGGTGTGTCCATGTGCTTCTTCAGTTTTTGGGGAGGGTTGTGTTGATGCTTACAGGTTTGGTGTGGGGATGGGGGGAAAGGGTGGGGTCTGGGGAAATGTTAGTGGCGGTGGTTGGTGCTAGTTTGACACGACCTCCTTGCCACGGGCAGCGCTCAGACATGCAGCAGTTACCAACCTTATAAATGCCATACACTTTTTAACAACAATTGTATTCCTACACTCTGTACATATTATAAATACACAGGTATATGTATGAAGGGTACAAGGGGAAGATTAGAGATAGTGCATTTTTACACTAATTGCAAAGTCAAGATAAGTTTAAAGACCAAAAAAAAGAGGTTGGCTGATTCCCTCTTGCAATTCTTCCAACAAATTCTAGATGGATATGATGATTACTCTTATTTTCTTTCTTGGTCACAGAAATGATAGACGCATAATGATATGCAGTCTTAGTTGCTGCATTTTTTTCTTTTTGTCTGAGAAATTGATGTTTTCAGACGTCTTTTGTTTTCTCCTTATACCCTTGATAAATATATTAATATGTATATGTCTGTACATGTATATCTTTTGCTGAATGGTCTATTTTGTGAGGAACAGTACACAAGTTTAAGACTGTATACCCTCTCTCTACTATCGCATTTGTCTGCTACTTATCATTATCCAAAGAAACACTCGCTGTCCTTAGAACAAATTTTTTAAAAATGTGTTGGTGGCAGCATAAAAAGAAAAATTGCAGATTTCAAGGTTAAAATGTGATTTCTGTAGATGATACAGATTGATGTAGATGTTACAGATAATTGGAAACAGTGTGGCAAAAATAATTTTATATGCATTCATAAAATGTGAACTATTGGAGTATTTGCTAAAAAATGTACAGGTGAACTAAGTATCATATTCAAAGTTTTTAAGTGAAGGAAATTTAATGTCAGTTCCCACTTTTCTCCTTATCTAGAAGATTATTCCGGAGTGAGACTGGATGAAAATCAAATTGATGTCATCTTTTATACGGAAAAAAAAAATAGTTTTGCCCAAAATTTTTAGTCGTTCAACATATTTGTGAGTAAGTGTAAAAGAAAAGAGCATACAAAAAATAATAAAGTTAGGGATTATTAGGCATATGGTTTTGTTTGTGATAAATTCCCACTAGTTAGTTTGCTCTTTAACCCATTCACTGCTCTGTATACATTTGGTATATGTATCTATACCTGCAGGGTCATGTGCACTATGTACGAACACTGTACACACCTTATAACGCAAGTTTTGTTTTGTAGATTCAAATACTAATTCTAGTTTTTGGTTGACAAATTTAGTATCAAAAGAAAGATCATAGATCTCTGAACCTAAAAATAATTGTGACAAAGGCTAATACTTGTAGCATTAAAGGGGTTAATGTTAATTAACCACTCTTATCCTTGGTGTATGCAGTGTGAAGCATATAATCTGAACAGTGAGAGTGCCAACATGCCATTGTGGCTAGCCCCACTCACCGTGCCCTGGGACTGAGCATTACTCTTGATGATGTAATTGTAATATATGATTGCAGATTGAAGTTTAGGTATATTCTTTTCCTCCCTTTGTTGTGGAAGGGAGCGATTTTTAAAATTGGAAGTAACTTAATCTTTGTTCCTGGGAACCAGAATACAGAGAATAATATAACAGAAAGCCATTTTAAACACAGGTTTAGAACTTTTTTTTTTCTTTTTAAGTTACACATCTATTTGTGCTTCTACTTTTAAGGTCTGCATTGTTTACCAATATAGCACTTGTTTTCTACAATTAGCAAAACAAAAAGGGAAAGAAGAGTTTTTTTTTTCTTAAGATGACATTGTTATGAGAGTAGACTTCTGAGTGTGATCCATCAGTGCCTTGAGAAAGGCAAGTGAACCATTAATCTCAATGAGCCTTGTTTTCTTTTCTCTCTTTTTTTCTGGTGTTTTATTTTCTGAGGCATTTTAGGCAGCATGTTTTATTGACATGCAAGCTGAAGCAAGCATGTAGAACTACTTCTTACGGGTGTCATTTCTGTGTACATAATAAACCTCATGAAGCTAGAAATTATGATGGGGATAACGCTTGTCAAAGGAAGTGGCACCAAGAAAATGAAAAAACTCGTATTTTTTTTTTTTATTTCCAGGTATTCTGAAGTGTGGAATCTTGGGTTAGAATTATCTGTGATATATTACAATGATTCAGTATAATGGCACTGGCTACTCTTCTTTTTTTTCTTATAGATTGGGCTAAAAGTTTGCGATTTTTAAAATAATCATAGGTGATGGTAGTTGCATTTTAAATGAAAACTGGGGGACACCAAAAAAAAAGATTGAATAATATTGCTATGTCATAGTTCACATTAATTTCTGAAAGTATAATGTATTCTCTTTGCCAAGCGAGAGTAGAAATTCTACTAGAATTGGTTGGGTTTGGTTTCTCTTACTCTCGTTATATTATGAAGCAAGAGTATTGTATTCTTACAGATATGCTTTTGTGTACCAACATTGGAAGTTTGACAGGTAAAATAAAATGTATCTGGTCTACCAAATTCATGCCATAGGTGAACATGGAATTGATTAAAATCAACTTCTAACTTTATATCCCGACATGTGGTTATTATATGCTCTGTAAATCTGTTGTATTTCATTTTGTATCTAAGTTTATAAATGCATGCATACAGAAAGAAAACAATATGAGATTGCTGGTTTAGATCATTAAAGTCTAGTTCCAATTTAATATCAGCAGCAAATGAGTTGGTTTAACTTCTGTTACTATTGAATGGTGGAATTGTGAAGGCGCCCCAAAGGGAAGAAGTATTTTACTCTTGCACCTCTGTTGTTTATTGTTTATGTCAACTTAAACTGTCTTTCGTCAAACATTACCTCGCAAGGGGGAAAACCTGCCAAGTAGTCCCTCTATCACCAAATGCACAAGTGCAGGTGTGCTTCTTCCAGGTAAACAATATCTGTGTGCTGTCTTGAGGTTCAGCATGTTTCATCCCTCATTTTCATAATTGAAATTTGTTTGTATGATATGGATGAGCAAATCGTTGATCGTCTTAATAGTACACGTGTAAAAGCAACCGTCATTTTTTTTGCAAGAGTGCCTCAGACTGATTTTTGCGAATGGCGACAATTTAAGCTTAGTTTTATAAAACAAGTAAATTTGAACTTAAAGAAACATATAATCAAAATCAATTATCTACTGATTCAAGATTAAAGTGTTTTATGTTTAATCTGTGCACATAACACAGTTTTAGTAATTTAAATTGCCAAGTCACGCAACAAGCTTCAAACATTTCTAGATGCAATTACAAAAGAGGATGGAAAAATTTGGCCTTTGCTTCAATGTTTGAAGAAAAGATAAATGCAAAGTAGTCTCAGGAAAATATCTGCTGCTCTGTGCAACCTAATTTTTTTTTATAAAAAGTGAAAAATTTAAATGACAGGGGAACTTTTGACCAGGTGTTAAATGCAAATCTCAATTTATGAAGAAAAAAAAATAGCAATAGCTTGCAAAGATAAGCGCAACTCCCATAAAATAGTTATGAAGCACTATCAGTGTCAAAATTTAGAGTTCTATTAAAGTAAAAATCTGTTTGCATCTCTTCCTATTTCATTCATATGGTCACATTCATTTTTTGTCTCCTTTTGTCATTTAGATGCACATTGGTTATTGCATCTCCTTTCATTTCATTCATATTTTCACATTTGTTTTTTGTCTCCTTTATTGTTTGGATACACATTGCATATTGCTTTAAGCATTTCACAGCTCTTTTTCAGTTCTTGAAAGATTTTGATTTTAAGATGGCTGTTTTACATTGTTTCTGTCAGAATGTCATTTTTGTTGAAGCTGTTTTGAAATCCACTATAAAGTTACACCTGTGCTTTCTTTGATTTTGGAGTATGTCTTGGATAGAAGGAAAAAAAAATAATTTGCTCTTGTCTTGCCCATGAGCGTTCACACTTTCCCATGTATTGACACTGTTATTGCACTTGGTCTTATTTGTTAATATTAAATTCATGTGCATGCCACACAACTTTACTGTGCATTTATAACTCTTGTTCTCACGTATAGGGTTTACTAGGAATTTGGCTGCTAAGTCTCCTGTTTCTCTTTTCCACATCTTAAATTCATCTTACTGAGCTGTCATCAAATTTTCATAAAAACTCTGTTGATGATGGATTTTATTTTCTACATTTTACTTGCTACAGTAAGGTTGATTAGATCAATATTGTTGTAGAAGTGTATGTATCTGTTTCCTCTCTTTTAAGGCGAGTTATTCAGGCCATAGGTCAATACTACAAGGATTCTCAAATTATACAAAAATGAAATCAGTTAGACTAGAAGAAGTTTAAATAAGACCATGTATGGTAAAAAAATAATATGATCGAATGTAGATCTGGAAGAGCTGAAGAAATATTTTAATCTTGTGTTTACAGGAAATCACATTTTACAGTATGTGGCAAGTGTAAAAATGTCCGTTAAATAGGAACCATTCAGTATGTCTTGTGTCAGGCTTTAAATAGTGCATCTGTTTATATCGACATGTAAATAGAAATGACTTGAGGAGGTGATGAGGGCAAACCAAGCATAGGTAGGGCTTTTGTTATCACCAAGGGTTATGGTGACCAGGGTCAGCTGATCTGATCACAGCTTCTTTGCTGTAATGTTGCAGCTTTTTGCTCTGATGCAACTGCCACGTTGTCCCTCTTTCTTCATACACATTAGTCCAAATTGGGTGCTTGAGTCTTTGTTGTGTATAGGTAATATTAACCTTTCTATCTCCCTCTTTTTTTGTACTCTTGTCAATGTGTGACACTTTATCTAATTCATAGACCTTTTTATGTAGGCCTTCCTCTCAAGAAAATAGGGCCCTTTTACTTTTTGTGCAAATCAGCATTTGTTAATTTCTTACTTTGAAGTAGATAATAACTATACCATTATACAGGATAAATCTAAATGCGAACGCACAAGTTTTCTACTTATAGCAATACATTGTAAACTACATTTTTACTAGGACTACATTTTATCTGATGTTTTATCCTAAGTATATGCAGCTTCACATATTCCCTTTCCTCTAGATTTATTTATAACTGTCTCAGATAGAAAGAGATTCTATGCTTTTTTTCCACCTTGCTCAAGTAGTACAGCCTATGAAATGTGGAGAGAGATTCTTTCCTTTTTCCCTTATCAAAGAGTAAATAAAGTGGGAGAAATTCCATGGGTTTTATGAATCAAACAGCAAGTGAATTGCAGTTGTTGCTTGATAAGTCCCAGACAATGTGAAATGTCAGTCATATGGCAAACGACTGTCACCCAAGTTTGTACAATTTCATCTTCCCTCTCCCCCCTCACTTCCTTCTGGAACAACACCAATCCAGTTCGATCCATCTTTCCTAAGCCATTCAAGTCTTTCAGTTTGTGGCATGACAGAATAGTTATGCAAATGAATCCGGTTGAATCAAGACTGAGCTCTTTTTTTCCCCCACTATGAGCAATGTTTACATTTTGGATTTACAAGTTCTATGTGTGACTAATTTTGTTGGGCGTTTATTTCATCGCCTCAAAATGTTAGATGACTCTGATGGTATGAAAATAATAATAAAGGTTTCCAGCTTTTATTATTCCAGTAACAAGAGATGCATAAATGTGGCTGAAATTATAAAATTGTTATAGTACCAAGCATAATTTTGTGCTCAAGCTGTAAATTTTGGATTACTACATTGAGTAGTCTTTTTAGTAGTTACAGTGCTAGTTGTTTCTATTTGGTTACATATCTTAAATTACTCTGGATATTCTCAGGAATTACATTTTTAATGGAAGTTCCCAGTCTTTGGCAACACACATGACTGGTTGATCAATAACAGATGATTGTATCAGACTTAATAATTCAGATTTATTCTGCATCAAAGAGATGCAAATATAATGGTATTAGTTTCTCTCCACTTATAGAACGTTTTAGTTTGCTTTGCACAGAGAATTGGCCCAAATATAAGAAGACGCATATGTATAGATGTGTGTGTAACTCAGTCTTTAGATCTGCCTTTTCATATGAGCTCAGTTTAATGAAGAAAAAAAATGTGTTTCTCTTCGACAAAACATCTGCACACTTCAGGTGCATTGATTAGGGACGAAATTGGGTCTAGCCTGAATATCGAATATGCCAACGTAGAATGTAATAACTTTAATGATAAGTATATCATACTTCTGTAGGGCCTGTTTCATCTTGATCCCAGAGATGACAGTCTTAATGAGATGAATTCTTGCGTGATCTGTTGGGCAAGCGAAACTTAATATGCTCAACTCTCTTTATTCAATACGAACATTGTCAATTTAATAAATACTCTATCCTTATGATCGTGAAGCTGAAGATAGTGTGTACATGTATTATGTAACATCAGATTACTCAGGGCATGACACATTCCGCTCACCTTTTTTTTTTTTTTTTTGTTGTTTGTTTTGTTTTTCTTTGATTCGGGGAAGTTAGAGCAATCCCTATGTGGTGATGCAGTCACAGCTTGCATGGTTATCTAGTATGATGAGACAGATCTATAGAAAGAATTAATTACACACACAGATGGAGGGAGGGAGAATTGATGTAAACAAAATGACTCATTGTGATGTGCGATTGCAATTTGCACACGTGAGGAATATCAAACAACTGTATTACATGTGTGTACAAGTACATGTATTTGTTGAATTCATTGAATGTCACAGTTTAAAGTTCTTATGTATTTTTATCAATGTGAAAGGAAGACCTTGATAATGCACTAAACTGTTGCTCTCATGTCCATAGGAGAGAAGCGTAAAGTACATATTCTTTAGAGGATGGGAAGAGCGGGTATAAAAAACCAAG
>BLXT01007646.1:2729878-2750239 GCA_019648995.1 Plakobranchus ocellatus | reverse complement strand
AGAGAGAGAGAGAGACCCAATTAATAATTGAAATACGCTATTGGCAAGCCCTTTCTATATTTAATAATATCACAATTCGAGATTGCAATGAGTTATTCGTCTATAAGTCTTGCAGCTATTTTTTAGCTTGTTACTTAATATAGAGAGCTTAAGTAGTGTGTAGCAAGCTTAATCTTATATCGAAACAACGGCAATAATTACTGAGACAGTTAAAAAGATCATTATTATCAAAATTAACTTTTTGTCCCTTTTAGAAAGACTATTAATTACATAATCATCATCATCATCATCATCATCATCATCATCATCATCATCATCACCACCACGACCATTATCATCATCATCAGTTCAACCTTTAGTTTTATAAAAATCGTTGTCATCATCACCATCATCATCATCATCATCATCATCATCATCATCATCATCATCATCATCATTATCATGATCATCACTGCCACTATCCCTCTCATCATCTTAATAAATACTTCGACCATCATCATCTTCTTTTTCAAATAAAATTACATCTGGCCAGTTAGTTATTGAAATGACAAACTGGTTTTGATAATGCTTCCATACAAGTTAATAGAAGCAAAGTTGTTTTTATGTTTATTTAATTTGGGTGCAGCCAGCCTGGGAAAGAAGGGTGGAGAGGCAGGCAATTTCGAGGTGATATTTTCATAGAGTTACTTTCATTCTGAACAAACTGTAAGTAATCATTGTTCAAATAACATATTTAAGCACCATTAAAGAAGCAGAGGCAGACATGACAGCAATGTCACTGCTAGAGGTACTAGCAGAAGCAGCAAGAATAGTAGTAGGAGCCGCAGCAGCAGCTGCAGCAACAGCAGCGAACGTAGAAGCAGCAGCAGTAACAGCATTAGTAGCAGCAGTACTAGTAGCAACTAGAGTACTAATAGCATCTGTAGTAGTATAGTAGAATAGTAGTTTAGTTTGGTTTGTGTATATCCAGTCCACAAGGTGATCTCAGGCTTTCAGGCCCTTCTCCCGCCCAGGGCGCCGGTGGCGGGGCTCGAAACCTGCAGATGTCAGGGCAGACTCGCTAGCCACTGTGCCACCGACGCCCTCTAATAGTAGTAGTAGTAGTAGTATTTCAGGAGCGTCACTTTGTACAACGCACGCAGTGGGAAAATAGGAGAGCCTTGCATTATAAATGCCATTCTCTTTCAATTCTGAAAATCCTCTCCTCTGAAGTACCGAGTTATTTTTTACACATCTGCCAGCACTGTTGGACATGATATCGAAGTGAAAACTGATAACTTAGCAGCACGAAGGACCGAAATACTGCCCCAGTGAAGTTCCCTGCAGGAAGGTGATGATGCGCAGGCTAACATACTTCTTCAAGCTTCAAACATCTCTCAAGTTCAAGGTTCATGATTTTAATAATAACACAGCAAGCGAAGATTATTCGGTGCTTGCACTTTTCCCAAGTCAAGTTGTCACTGAGGGGTCTTATCAGCCAGGCTCTTGCCAACAGCAACTTGGTCTGGCGAGCACTCGAGCAGCAGTGGGGAAAGATAGCTTGCTGTGATTTTGCTCTCAGTCACAACGCAAGCAAGAGTATAGCTAGGGCTTTAACGGTGGCCCCCACTGCTCGTTATCGGTAGTGGTATCAAGTTCGAGAGAGGGAGAGAGAAAATTTGAGAATGTGTGTGGACGAGTTTGACCCTGAGATTTATAAACAAAGACTAAGGCCGAGGCCGTTCCTATCTTTCTTCACATCGCTAGGCAGGCCCGAGTTCTGACATGAAAATCTGCGTGGCTTTTAATATGGCTGAAACAAACAGCATGTATGTATAATTAATGAAGGAGAGGAGAGCAAGCTTAACACACTTTAATATTCAACGAAAACTTCAGTTGAAAACATTGCGCTTGGAACAGCCTATTTGTTGCATTATAGCAAACACATCAAATATTCGTACGCTCTAGATCATCTATGTCTATCCTTAATGTTAAAAATGACTTTGAAAAAATATGAAACAAGTTTTGTTTTTTTTTCGAAGCACTTTTATGTATTCCCTGTATTATGTTTCAATAAAGGTATTATTCATAGCCAGGAATTACAATAAGGATAACAAAGAAGGGAAGTTCAAATCCGATTGGCTGGGTTGAGCTATGAAGCCCGTAGGCCTACATTATTTGGTGAAATCAGAGTTTTGGCCTTCCACACTGTATTGGGTCGATTGCGTTCTGGAACTATTTTTTGGTTTTTTGGTTTGTTTTTTTTTCTGTGCATACAGCACATCTTCAACAAATGAATCTCAAGCTTTTAATCCCTCGTCAAGCCAGGCTGCAATTCAAACCCGCGACCGCGATTGAAAGGTCATTGTAGATGCCAAAGCGAGGCTACCAGCCTTTGCGCCGCCAACCCGCGACGGAAGTACCTTTCTTATTTTCAGGTCAAGGTCGCAGTACATGAGCCACTATTGCCTTTCCACCCCTCCTCTAACATCTCCGCATGCGCAACACCCTCCTTTTCCTCCTTTCTTTTGCTTTTGGAAGACAATGCATTGTTATATGAGTCCAGAAAGTATTTTATTTTGCTATTTGATATCCTTTTTTTTAAATTAAAGTTCACCAATGAATTCGCAGGATTCTCTGAAATTGTTTCAAAAATGTGTGTGCGTTCTGCTTACTATTATCGTCGCCTTCATGGATTTAGGGTGCAAATTTGAAAACCTAAACAGTGTCCTCCATTTTTCTGTTTAATTTTAACAAATCTCGGTTAACTGGAAATGTAAATGACCCTTACCTGTACAGCGACGTTTAACTGAAACTCTGCTGACCCACCGATACTAAAAGGGCTTAATTGAGGGCGCGCATGTGCTGCTGACTTGGCCATTCAAATATGTGATAGCAGCCATCGAAATAATCTGTGGCATTATGAAGGATGATGCTATCGTGTATAATTGGAAGTCGGTTTGTAGCGTCACTTGTCATGAGATGTTTAATCATCGATCCAAATGTCCAATATTTCTTACTAATCTAGATTTATGATTAATTCAATATCTCGATATAATAAATTTTATTGTTTATAGGCTACGCAAGAGAGTTAGGCCGAAGAAAAGAAGCCTAAATTTGTCAGATCAAATTTTTAGAATGTAAATACCAACATTTGACCCCATGCCCGATTTTTAAAAAACGATTTCAATCAATTTATTTTTAAGAGCAATTTAAAATAAGATTGCAACATTTAAACCAAAATCTCTTCTAGATAATATTGCAACTTTGAAATACAATTGTATTTTCACGCTTTACTTTTATTCATATTTAAAGCCGGCCTTTTACAAATTTCCCTGTCGCCAGAGCGTAATTTTTTCAGGAACAGTTACGTTAGCAGTTTGTTTTTGTCGTTGTTTAATTAATGTGTAATTTTTGATTGTGGGAAGAAGTGGGGATGAAGATGCAGCACAATGGGTTGTTTCTATAATTATTATGATCAATAAATTTTTTTCTCAGCTGTTATAAGATGAGAGGTTTATTTCTACGTTTTCTGTGCATACGTGTAAATTGTTATTATCTGTGTTAAATTTTTTTTTTAATTGTGTGACAAATCATAATTTTTATGATACATTTATTTGTCATTTTGGAAAGTAATAGAAATTGAGATGGCTCCGTTATTAACGTGCGTGAATGCACTACTGAATACAAAACAAAAAAAAACAACAAAAAACAAGCAAACAAAAAAAATCAACATCAACAAATAATAACAATAAGAATAATAATAACAATGATGATGATGATGATGATGATGATGATGATGATGATGATGATGATGATGATGATAATAATAATAATAATAATAATAATAATAATAATAATAATAATAATAATAATAATAATAATTATGAAAAAATATAATGAACAATAAAGTTGGTGTTTATGGGCAATCTGTACAAACTTGTTTACACTTCAAAAGCCTAAAAAGGAGCTGTGATTCTGAACATCTATAAGATATAAGCCTGTTCTTAATTGTAAAATGTTTGAGAGAAATTTAAAAAAAAGAAAAAGAAAAAAAAAAGAATTTTTTTAAAATAACTGTCTTATCGTGATCTTTTTGTGTGTGTGTGTGTGTGTGAAACCCAGTAAAAAAAAAAAGGAAAAAAATGTCCAAAATGCTGTAGAATGTATAAAATTTGAAACCTGCAGCTTTAACCGGCAAATCACCTGTAATTTAACAGAATATCGTGATTGTTTTCAGCATTAGAGGTTTGTACATTCTATAATGAGGCTGGATTTGGAAAGATCGGATCTTTTTTTTTTACTATGTAGAACACCTTACGAAAGATCTTTAATCTAAATTTATCTAGCTGTGTAGATACAAGATCTAGTTAAGAGGCAATGGCAATAAATTATAATGAATATTTCGATACAAATTAGCGCATTACTCAAAATAAAATTTCTATGTTTAAAATTAAACAAATTATCAAATTTCACACACACACATACACACACACACACAAATACAAATAAAAAGGAAGAAAGAAAAGTAAAACATGGTTGATGAAGCCTCATATGAACTAAATTGAAGACGACAACTGCATTGAACACCAAGCGTTATAGAGCCACAGCCAGACTAGCTCTCCCTCTTTTGGGTTCATGGGGTGACAATTTGCCTTGATGGGCACCATTGCCTGTTATAGGAACAAGAATGATATAAAAACGCATTGCAAATCGGCTCTCAGGAAAGCAGACAAAAGGCATTTCGCCAAGTTTTTCAGAAAGTTTGGATGCGTAGCTGGCGAAGTTACCTGAATCCATATGAGAGGCATAATGCCTAGGGGAGAAGTTAGCTTTTCTAAGATTTCATAAAATTATTTCATGCCGGTTAAGCTACAAAAACAAAAAGTGTTTGGAAAGAATCTATATTCTGCAGCTGAAAAGTCGTAAATAACGATATAAATTTTTTTCAGTCTTTGAGCAAATCTGTAGCTATGGGCAGAAATGTTTTCAAGCGTAAAGAAGCATAATAGTCGTGGGGGCGCTAAATATGGTTTTAAAATTTAATACGGCTATAAAAATGTCGCGCGCGGTTTACCTTTACTTATTTTCAATCTGGTTTTCCCACAATTTGATGAAAGTTCCATCCATAAATTTCTCAACTCAGAATTGCCTGGATCTATGCTAGGACTGTGCTTAAAGGAGTATTATTATTTAGCTTTCAAAGATATTTTAAAAGACTTACTTCACTATCCAAACACAAAAACAAGAAAATTTGAAAAGGGGCCTTAAACGCAAACAGAAGTTGTTGAAAACATAAATTGAGTAGATCTGAAGGCATTTTTTTATTTTGTGCATAAAGAGGGGAAATTATTTCGGGGACGGTAATTTTTTCAAGAAAGGTTGAAAGTATTATATTCATAAATATCGAGAATAGAGCCAAAATTAGCGTATTTATTGTTATAACCATATCAGATAATGGGTCTATTCAATAAAGACCAAAAATAATCGGCAAGGGAAATATGAAACCGCTTATTTTAAACTAGCGCTTTTGATCACATTAGCTCTTTGACCTCATGGTCTTATTAATAGAAAAAAAGTTCACGACTTCTTAATTTCAAGTCTTTGTGGATACTTATTCACCAGTGGTTTTTTAAATTTTTTCGACCAAAATCTATGCTATAAGTCAGTTGGATAGTTGTATCGCTACTACTTTTATCGCTACTAATTTTTTTTTTTATTTGGCTTATGGCAACGAGAAAACCAGCGCCATCTTGATTTGTAGCTCTCTGTTTTTACATTTCTTTTCTCTTTCTGCTTTATTTGGTAAGCTTGTAATTGAGTGCGCCGATTAATTTCAGAATTATATCAGTAGAGTATTTTCATAATCAGGCAATTTAATTTCTTTTCCCTTATTCAAACTTAACACACAGGAACACATTCAAAGGCTATTTTAACAGTTTAGTCTGTTCAGTTTAGAAAACACCCACGCAAAAACAGTCACAATAAATACCAGCACAGACCCGTCAACAGGGTATCGCTTTTTAAATCAAAAGAAAGCTCAAATATAGGTTATTATTGTCGCTATATACAGCGAAAATTTTAAACATTAGAACAATTTTTAGTTCGTATTTGCATAACGTGAAAAGCTTTTTTTTTTTTTTGGTTTTTTTTTGTTTTGTTTTCTTTTGTTTTTGGTAGAGTCTAAAAGAGGAAAGCATCAGAACAGAAAAACACAAAAAACATAATTAATGGGGTTTTTTTACAGTTTAACTGCCACCTTTATGAGCATTGATTTGTCAAGATTATGGTCGGTCTTCTCCAACGTTCTTAAGATTAAAAAACTAAAAAAATATACTTTTTTTTTTAACCTGGTTTAGACCTTATACACTCTTTTATGAGATGATCGTAATCTACAAAAACAATCGCATATATTATTATACACAAACAAAAAAAAAATTTACATAGCGTGATTGTATGCGAACATTTGAATCTCTGCCATGCTTTTATAGTAATATTTATCCAAACTGTATCCTTTTAGAGCTGATTGGCCGCATTTATTATTATTATTATTACTACTACTATTATTATTATTATTATTATTATTATTATTATTATTATTATTATTATTATTATTATTGTTTTTGTTTTTGTTGTTGTGTTGTTGTTGTTGTTGAGGTTATTATTATTTTCATTATTCTTTTTATCATCAGTATGATTTTTATTATTGAATTTACTATCATCTACATAGATATCTTCTTACTAGGAACAGAACAGTAAAGGGATTAGACTTCGGAGTTAAAGTCTAGACGCTAAGTAATAATCTTAATCATTGCGATAGTTAAATATTTTGTGGTTTAAACAAATAAATAACTATATGTATATGAAAATACACACGCACACCTAACTACCTCAATAGAAGGATTTTCTACAAAGGAAGCCTGGTTGTAACTTTTCAGTGTGAACACTGGTAACAAATACAAGACAATAGCACAAATCGTGGATTTAACACGAAAGTTGTCTAAGTTATATATGACAGCCATGGCACTTTTTTTTTTAATTGTGGGGGAGTGGAATTTTAAAATTTCACTATATTGCTTGCGCGTATGAGAAAAAAGAAGTTTGGGAAGCAAAGAAAGTTAAAGAGGGAAGAAAAAGGAAAAGGAGAAAGAAGAATGATGATTAAAAAGATAGGAAGAGAAAGGGATGACGGTAGAAGATTCTGAACGGAAGTAAAAGCTAACAGATTTTTAAAAAGAGAGATGAAAATCAAAACACTTTGAAAACACATTTAACATAATGGGAACTGCGAAAGTCAATGACCGTTTCTTGAGGAAGGAAATGGAGCCAAAAATGTGTTTCAAAGATATCGAGAAGCATGAAGAGATATAGAGAAATTATGGAGACAAAATGAAATTTTAAAGGGTAAGGGCTTAAGCGAGAAAGATTGTTGGCAAAATCAATGATGAACAATATTATTCTGAATGTAGATTTCTCAAGAAAAAGAGAGATGAATGAGTCAATAATTTTTTTTTTCTGAACTTGCCTCCACACCAAAATCTTCAGTCGTTCAAAGGCGAAAGGTACATCTGAGCGTGAAGCAAAGAGTGGGTGTATTTAGTGAAGTACTTGGGCTTAAACAAATTTACAAAGAAGAAGAAGAAGAAGAAAAGAAGCAGGGGCCATTTTGCTGAATTCTAAAACACTTCTCAGAATGATAACACAACTCTCAATGGGTGGCCAATCTTCGACAGGAGCGCTGTCTAAAGTTGGGACACTCAAAGCCGAGGCAGTAGTATTGATCTAAGTCTTTCCTCCATTGAGAGGAGCAGGCCGAGCTCTGAGTAGTTTTCAACAGCTCAAATGAACTGCCGCAGATGTCAATATTTTCACTTGCGCGTCCGTTATGAAGCCTCTGCTGTGGTGGTGAAATGAATAATAATGTTTTCGCATTTTTTTTTTATCTTGTGAAGATGTATGTATTCATTTATACTTACATTTGTGTGTGTGTGTGTGTGTGTGTGTGTGTTTATACAGTTGTACCTATATATAAATATATATTTATATTATTTAAAATCTCAACGCCTTTTATAATACACGTTTGCAGCAAAAATTTTTAAATAAGGCAAAGTAGTTACTAAAATACTTCATAAAAGTTCTCACAATAAAGCGCCAGCTTAACGTTATGATTTAATGAAGGATAATTGAAGATTTCCTTTCTTTTCTTTCTTGTATTTTGCAGCAGCGTTAATCAGGTTTCTGTAAATAGGAAAAGATAAGCTATGAGTATTTTTGTTTGTTTGTATATTTTTGCCAATTGAATGAGGACAGTAGAGATAAATCTTAATGTTGTTAAAAGAGATAATATACATTTTCTAGCTGTAGCTGTGAGGCCGAGGCGTTCATAACAGGGTCGCAATCCGGTGTGCGGTGTTCGTTCTAAATTGTGAAGGGACCTTTTTTGTTGTGGATTCGAGCTCGAAGCCTGCCCTGGCCTGACGAGGGTCTTAAAGCCTGAGATCATCTTGAAATAGATACGCCACTCTCTGAGTTCGTCCTCATACAGACGCCAATCTTGCTGACATTGATTTTTCCACAGTTTTTTAAAGTTGTCACATTTTTCGTGAATGTCACTTCAAGCATTCAGGTGAGACACGTGCTTAGATCAAACAGGTTTTCAATCATTGTCCTTGTGCTGCCTGATTTTTCCCGAGAAAAAAAGTTATAAGTGAAGGGGAAAAAATCATGACTTGGCTCATCAGTTTTGGCAACAGAATGTGCTTAAACTCCTGGAAAAAAAAATTTCTAGCGAAAGCCTTGAGTTTGTGGTGAGGGTGCAAAGAAGAGATAAGCTAGCGAGAAGACTTACATGATTAATGCTTAAACACACAGTATGAAAGTTGTAACAGTGCTGACATTGGCACTGACGTGGTTAAAAAAATGAAGAGTTTGAAATTTCGGGCACTTCATAAATGAAATTTATAATAATATTGTATTTAGTTATGTACTTTAAAGTTAATTTTAAGATATCGTCACCCTGCTAAAGAAATCTTTAAAAAACTAAAATATTTGGCATTAAAAAATGTGAGAGGTCGCTGATAGATGAATTTATTGACTTAATACTTTTTTTCTTTTCCTAACACTGTTAGGTTTTTATGTTGTTGTTGTTGTTGCTTTTGAGACTTATGGGCGTTTTGTTGTTTTGCCATTTTTCTTTTTGCAATTTTAGACAAAATGCTAAGAAGAAAAGAAAATATCCAAGGAATAGATTAATATTCTTCGCTCTTTGAATTTGTTCATGGCAAATTCAAATGTTTGTTGGACTTCATACTGACAATCTTGGCATGCCATTTTAACCCTTTATTTCTTCATTTTTTTTTTTACTTTTTTTTCTCTGCACGCCAGCATTAGGTTTCAATCACCTCAGTTAAACACTATTTCTTTTAGTTAGATTTTTTAAGTGTGGTTGTATAAGTTTTCCATGACCCAAAAAAAAAAAAGGTCAACTTTTAATTATTGAATTTTCAATAGACCTATGGCACAAGGCTCTCACATCAGTTTTTAAAGTCCCATTTGGTTTTTTCCGCATCAAATCATTTTTTAAAGGTTTATTTTTTTAATGAGTACTACGTATTTGTCATAATTGCCAAATTATGATCTACAATTACTTTTTATGTATGTACTACGTGTATTTTGCACGTTTAAATTTTTACTTTAAAGCCTATATGAAAAACTCAATCGTGTTGGCGGCCTTTCTTACCATGATTATCTACCGATTTCGAATTACTTTGCTCTGTCCAGTATGAACACGAACAGGCTGGAACTCTCCAATTGACTTGCTTTGATTGATTCGAGTCTTAAAAAAAAAAAAAGACGGCTTAATCGCTTAAGGCAGCAAAGATAACATAAATTAAGATCTGCGGAAACAGTCGAGCTTAGCTGATTAGAATCGGCCAATTCAACAGAATCGTTACGAGCAAGTGCTTATGTCGGTTAATCCGATTAGGGTAACTTGTGTGCACTGGTCCAGTTCAACCCTGCCTGAAGTTCTTAATATGTTGTTCCAGCGATTTACGTGAGGACTCGAACTACGGACTGGACAATGGAGAACAAGTTGGCTCGGTCGGCTTATGGCAGTGTCTTTCCACCTGCCCTTATATCATAATTTGAGTTTCAAATGTGTTTCTTTTCAGTTGAATACTGTGTCTACACTTCATTTAAATGTTTATCGTCTATTATCTCTATTGATTTCTCTTTCTTGAAACCTTTGAAATTGTTTAACGGTTTAATTTAACTGGCAGCTGGCTTATCATTTCTTCACACATTACCACTCAAAAGGAGTGAGGGCCGGGGAGGGGGGGCTTTGCTAGCGCCATGGAAATAAACCCACTTTGAGATGTGCAGGAGCCTAAGATCACCGAATTGTGGACAGGCTGCTTACACAAAAAACCAAAACAAGCCATTTAAAACTTGAGGGTGCTAAAGACTGTTTATCAATATATACATAGATCTATATATCATATGTGTACATTTTGTTGCGTTTCAGATAATATACAACTTCTCGCCTGAGAACGAATTCGTTTTTTTAACTACATCTATACTATATATATTTGTATACTTTAAATTTTTTGTCACTTAAAACTCCTTAACCACAGAACAGAATGGCTTGAAATTTGTACGAAAGATTAGCTGTGACGGGAGGGTGCACTGATTGTGTCTAGAAGTCCAAAATCTACCTCCTTCTATTTTTATATGTCAGAATGTTATGATCAACCATGTTGTTAACTTTCAAATGTATATGCCTAAATTTCCGGTTTATACTTGTTTAAATTGAGACCATAGAGATAATCAATAATCAATGGCTTTCATTCAGAACTGCATTAGAAGCATAAGTCTAGATTCTAGTTTTGATATCTGAATCAAGGCGTCATTGTCTAGCTCTATATAGACCTGATTAGGCCTACAGGTCTAGATTCAAGGCCATATTATAGCTTTAGGTCCACGAGAATTTAGATCTAAACTAACATGTACTCATTACTTAAATTGTTCTGGAGTTTCAAGAAGAATAACATTCAAAGTACACAAATATTGTAAAGGGGCCTATACATAAAAGAATACCTCAGCATCTCATTATATTTTATGCGGCGCGCATGTCATTCAAATCTAGATTCTAGGATTCCCTTAGATCTAAATATTTAAAGCGGCATTTCATGTCGACATTAATTTGGATTTCTGGTAATATACCTATTCTCTCTCTCTCTCTATCTCTCTCTCTCTCTCTCTCTCTCTCTCTCTCTCTCTGTTTATTAGACATCTTTGATCTTTTTCCAGTCTTCTCCTCTAATATTCAAAACCTCTCTTTTTCATCACTCATTCAATCAAACGTCTTTTTCTTCTCTTTATTCCCAATCGCTCTTATCCTTTTCACTAACTTCTCTTCATCTACCCGATCTCTCTGTAGATGTGTATTATTGTTATAGAGGTCTCTTTCACTCTACCGTCAGAGATTCTCTCGTTCCTACTCAAAAAAAAAAAAAAGAAAACTCATTAATTTGAAGATTTGCTTGAATATTTACCTCCAATAAGCCAATTTCACTCAAGGAAAAAAAACCCCACAGGTTTTGAGGAATATTTACTCGGTCACGACCTTGGATTGTGACGCGATTACATGAACGCGGAAATGGAGCTTGAATGTAAACATTGGACATAGATCCAGATGTCTTCTCAGTGTATTTGCATTACCAAAAAATTACATTATTTAGACCCCAAAAAGTTGGGATAATCCGGGAACAAGCCCACCGACTTCTAGATCTACCTTCATGTGCTACCAACGAAATGAAGTCGTCGTGGGCGTAAAATTGTGTAAATTTTATACGTATTTATTATTTTACAAAATAATTTGGCCTGCTGCCGCTTCATTTTGTCGGTAGATCTAGCATGTGAAGGTAGATCTAGAAGTAGGCGGACCTGTTCCTGGATTATCACGAGTATGGTCATTGAAAAAAAGACGTCATCACTGGAATTTCCCCCTGGATGCACTAAGCTTATTGTCACTTGGGCGTCGGTGGCACAGTGTATAGTGAATCCGCCTTGAGATCTGCATGGACCGTGCTGTCGTGGGTTCGAAATCCACCGTCGACGCCTTGGCCCGACAGAGAGCCTGAAAGCCTGAGATGACCTTGTGGACTGGCAAAAACCAAAAGAAGCCAAACCATTTGTCATTACATATCTATCCTGTCGCATTTGCTGAGATTTTTTTTTCTTAGACTATGAATCAGTCTCTATTCATTAGAGAACAGGCCTCCTTCAATCAAAACATCCAAGTACCCGGTACTTTATTGTTTTGTTGACCTTGTAAAGTTGATCAAATGCGAGTGTCATCAGTTATGTATGAGATGATTTCTTATATCATAATCATCCATTTGACAGTACAGTCCATACTGCGCAGTTGATTCAGATCAAGTGAGCCCCATATAAGGAAAAGGACGTAGAATAACCATGAAGTAGGCTAGAGCCCTGATATTATCTGGTATGCAATGTAAAATTGCCTGCCTTTCCTTTCCTCGCCAGCTATATTGTCGCTTTGGTCTGAATACATATAGCTAACTTATGAGCGCTGGGTGGATAAAATAAGAAATAAGATTGAATTTGTTGCCCTGGACTCAGCGGCCAACAATTTTTTCCCTCCACGAGAAACAAGTGAGGTATAGCATAAAGTAGATCTTTGAGATTCAATATGCCTCCTCTCGCATTGCAACCAGACGCCTTACGAATTGCGCTATCAATGCGAAACCCGAGACAATGACAAGTGCATAGCATGATAATCTTCCGCGATGGTTTCCTTACTTTTGAACAGTGGACTAACTGATAATTCAATCTCCTTGGGAGGATTAAAAAACAACACCCATGTATTTAAGAAATCTCCATATCCTTGTTCTGTAAAATAGGCAACATTAATTCAGACTGCGTCAGAAGGAAAAGGTCTATTTAAGTTAAAATCGACGTGTACAAGGTTGAAGTAAGTGAATTTTACTGTATGATGTAAACGATGCAAATGATGTGCCAACTGCATCTTTGGAAAAAACTTTCACAATCCTCAAAAGGTTTATTATAAAACATAAGCCGTTACTTTCACTCGGGATCGTCGCTATCTTTGCCCTGAATCGAAGAAGTTTCTGAAGCTGACACTTTAATATGGCATTTTGTGTTTGATAGCGTCACAAAGAGAGATGGCTCTAAAACGATAAAAGGTTTCCTTCGAGCACAGAAATCCGTGAAAAGGAAATTGGGAAGCTGTCGATAAATCTCGTGCTGCCTTCAAAAGAAATCGTTGTGATGCTCGTTTCGACGACTAGTTTTTCGCAATGTAAATTGTCAATTTAAAGGTGTAGAGTAGTCATAGAATTGTAGATTAGAATGTCTCTCCTTCTCTGCTTTCCGCTCTCTCGCTCGCTCTCTCTCTCTCTCTCTCTCCCTCTCGCTTTCTACGAATAGCCTATCTCTGTAAAGAATTAGGAGATAAAATATTCTCACTGCTCAATTTATTTCATTGTAAATATTAATCCGTTCTTAATCCATAACTTTTTTCTGTACTTCTTCAAATATGTGTTACACACGGTGTTTCATTGCTTAGTTTGACTCACTATTTTCACCTCGCATTCCAAAATAGAATTTTGACCGTTTGGTGTTGACATTAATTTGTACATTTAATTCTGTATTATTAACGGCCAAATAAAAGGGCCTTGTGCTATTTTGTAACCGTTATAAAATAAAAGTAACTCAATCAATCAATCAATCTCTCTCTCTCTCTCTCTCTCTCTCTCTCTCTCTCTCTCTCTCTCTCTCTCTCTCTTTTCCGGTTCAAGATGGCGTCATGTATGATGCGTGATTTTGCATCTTGATTTTCATGATTGTTTCCAGTGTTTTCCTTTCTGTTGGGACCTGTGATATGTGATTCATGATGAGTATTTTCTTTTACAGAAGGGGTGAATATTGATTTTTTTTTCTTATGTTTTTGAGATTTTTGCTGTGATTTTACATCCAGGCACAGTTGTATTCGGCTATTTCTTCATAGTTGTTACTATTGGAATCTTTAATATAATTGATTTAGTAACGTATATTGCACATTTGATGCATATCAGTGCTTTTATTTAAATTTATTTTTGTTTTTCGAGATTAATTAATTTATGATCTTGTCAGTATTTGATACTCTACAATCATCTCTTGCCCGGACTATGCTCTCTATATTAAAAAGTGAGGATGACATCAAGTTTATATCCTATACACTATGCAAATCCAAGGCATTAAAAACAAACTGAAAAAAATTAATATACCGTGCTCTATTCAATTGTCTTTCAAAGACTACAATAAATGTGCTCTGTTTTAATTTAATAATTCAGTGCAATTTACGAAGGTTTATTAATTTTTTCGAAGTTTTAACTCCTGCACCGAATCTCGAGACATTGAGGGTGTGCCAGTTGAACCTATAAGCCATTTATCTAATCCTAAAGTTACTGTTCACTAATACATCACTAAGGATAAATGTATGGTGCAAGGCTCAGCTAGCCAAGTGGATCAGTGGACGGAAACCTTTACTTCTTCTTTTAATGATTACAAATTCAACATCAAAACTCAAAAGTCTTGAACTATCTTCATCACCAAAAACCCCACCAAGCCCTCTTCAAATTTGGCTCAAAGAAGTTTACAAGAGTTCTCCAATAAAATAATTGTTTATATAGATCCATAGCGAGTACGTCTCATTCGATTGCGAACGTGGTAAAATCAACTTCCGCGCTTGAAACTAAATTTTTAAATCAATTTACTAGGATTAAAAATTCATTCAAATCAGAAATGCTTGATTTGCAAAATATCATCAACAGCTTACAGCTGCATCTAGAAAATCAAGAAAATCAATTGAAACCCTTAAAGAATCTTCGAGGCGTCAAGAAATCCGACGCTAAAATTAAAGAACTAAAACATAAAATTAAAGAATTGTCATCCTCATCCACCTCGTCTTCCAATAACTATGTCACTCCAAGTTGCGGAAGTAAAGATGAACCTCCAACATTGCCATATCAAGTTATTTCTCATTCTAAACATGCATGTCCTATCGTGATGTTTTACTACAAAAACCGTCTCTACAACAAATCCATCTTCACTCGGGCAGTCCTTCAAGATCAAGCTCCCTTTCATCTCTGCACAAGCATTCTCCTCTTCCTAAAAGAAAATCTTTTAGTGCGAATAACAACTCTTTTCATCATTTTCACTCTTCAAGTGACTCGGTTCGACCTGCAAGAGACACACCCAATGTTCGTGAACATGATGCGATTCCACACTCTGATTCTAAATCTACTTTGAAAAAAACACCCAGTCCTCGGTGATTCTTTTCTTACTGGAATACATTCAGAAGGTAGAAATCTGTGTTTAGAGCGGTGCTAGAAAGGAACATGTAATAAACAAAATTAAAACATTTCCACTTGATGCTAATGTAAGTAAAATTACTATTCATGCTAAAATAAATGATTGTAAATTTACAATAAAGCTTTCCCCATCCATACTTAAACAAATTGTTTAGAATTTATGCCACAAATTTTCCAATCTAAGAGAAATAGCTTTTTCATCTACAAACCCCCCCCCCCCCCCCCCCCCCCCCCCNCTCCCCCTCCCCCTTATCTAGAAGGAGTGTATGTCAAGACTATGCCTATAAAGATAACGATATTATTGAATCTTTCTGCATTAATAATAAATGCTCTTTCATTAACAATTTTACCAGTTTAATGAAAACCAATTGTGCTCTAGAGTTAAAAATTATTTGACAATTTCATAAATTTATCCAAGTATGGAGTAAGTACTAAGGCAAAGAATATTGAGTGGAGAGGAAACAGCACTCGTTCATCACTCACGAATTCCATCAACACCAGTATGGCTCAGTTTGAGGCAAAGCCAACTGCTTCCTCTACAAAATCGCGCAACGATTTTCGAACCACTCCTGATGTGCGTGAAACCTTGCTTCATATCTTTACTTAATGTCTTTCAACATTGTACTGTAATGTTTCATATATCATATTCTTATTGTTCGCCACGTTTTCTTGGTCTAAAAGTAGGCTATTTAAATATTATCCACCTTATAGATGCAGAAGTCTGTCACATTTTAACTTCTAAAGATTTTTCAATTTTTGGTTTTAGTCATTCACATCTGAATGATAAAATTGATGATTGTGAAATAAACATACCTGCTGGCTTTCACACTACTCGCAGAGATTCTCATGACTCTATCCATTCATGCTTATGTGTTTACATTAAATCTTATGTTAAATTTCATCGATAATATGATTTTGAACTCGTCAATGTTGAATGTCTATGAGGGCAGTTGATCTTACCCAAGGACTCCCTTCTTGTATTTTTTATTTACAGAAACCCCAGGGGATCTTTAGATTGGTAGGATTACTTTCAATCAATGCTCGATGATGTTGTGACTAAAAATAAAAATTTATGATGTTAGGGGATTTCAATATCAATGTCAAATTTCCCCTAAAACGATTAAATTCAATTATTACCTCCTATCATATGCATCAATATGTCCATTATTTCACGCGTGTTAATATTATTTCTAGGACTTTGATAGATCATATCTATGCACATAAAAATAATGGAATAAAAGAAATTAGTGTGGTTCATTGTAGCATCAGCGACCACTTCCCCATCGTGGACTGGCGTGACTGGCTTTTGAAACATGGTTCACGTAATGATTTTTTGAAACAAAGAGAATACGTCGAATTTTTAATCAGAAAAACAAAGAAATCATATTTTGAGAATCTCATAAAATCCAATTCGTCCCAAAAAAACATCTGGGCTGCCATTGACCAGCTTACCGGCAGAAAAAACGCTCTGTTACATCTCCATATAATAACTTGACTGCTGATGATTTTAGTTGGTCCTTTACATTAACAAATTCAGTTTCGAATAATCTTTCTTGAGACAATATTGAGGAAACCTTTCGCAATACTCACAGTTTTTGTAATAAAAAGTTACTCGGACAGGTGAACACAAAATGTATATCATACATGTCCATTGCTGATATACTTTCATTTTTTTAAAACGTGTAAACCCCAAAAAAACACCTTCATTTGATGGCATATCAATGTATATGCTTAAAACTAGCTGCTCCACGTATTGGTGAATCAGTTGTATACATTTATAACTTGTGTATTAGTAAGAATTACTTCCCAGAATTGTTCAGGAAAGCCTTAGTCATTCCAAAACGTAAGAAAGGTGATAAAAATTAGCGTCAAATTACAGGCCTATTTCAATCTTTTCTAGTTTGTCTAAAACTTTAGAAACACATATATTTATTCTTCTGAATAAACATTTAACACGATATGATTTATTACACGATGGCCAATCAAGTTTCGGACTCAGCAGTCTTGTCAAACGGCTCTTATTAGAACTAATCAATTCTGGTTGAAGCCATCAAATTAACAGTTCCTTGTTTGTTGACTTTAAACAAGCCTTTATACCATTGATCATGATATCCTCATTAACAAGCTATATCATGTTATGGACTTTCTTGTTCTACACTTCACCTCTCAAAGCCTTTTTATCCGACAGAGTACAGTCTGTGTCTTTCAATAAAACATTTCTAAAGCCACACAGATTCGACGAGGACTTCCACATGATTCTCTTTTCTATCTATATTAATGACCTTCCTGACTATGCTTCTTTTGGAAATTGTGAAATGTTTGCTGATGACTCAAGTATCTATGTTTCAGATTCAAAACTTGTCATACACAAACTTCAGTTATCAGGTAAACAATTATTCACTTGGGCTCAAATGAATAAGATGGTCGTCCATTCGGACAAAAACAAATATAATTATGATTCTTACAACTCGTCGAAAGCACCAAAGACTTCTTCGGCTCCAAAATTCTATTCTCATAAATGGTAGTCTATCGAAAGAGTTTCTCGTATAAGATTTTTAGGCATGGCTGTCGATGATAAAATCTCGTGGTCTATACATAAACATGATATATTTTCAAAACTTTTAAAATCTACATATCATCTAGGACGAATAAAAAATGTCATTGATGCCGATTGTAGGAGGGCCTTGTATTTTGCTTTTACCCACAACAAGCTCTCTTATGGATTTCTCATTTTCGGTGGTGCAGGTTCACATCTAATGCGCCCTTTAAAGTCTCTACGAAAGAGGGAGATCAGGCTCATATCTAAGAATAAATTTGGAGATAGGGTTGAATGTTTTAAATCAATCGGCATCCTTCCTATAAACTCTCTTCGACTCTTTTTTAGAACTAAGATAATTTTCAAATCCCTTCAATTCAAGGTGCCATCACACAGCAACGTTTATTTGTACCTCTTTGCTCTACTACTGTTAATACAAGTTACCGTTTCAGATTACCACCAATACGGTTGGATATTGTCAAAATCAAAAAGTCTCCTTTGATGCATTTAATTTATGATACGGAACTCTCTATCTTCGTCCATCGAAATTTCACCTCGTTCGCTTCATCAAAAGATTATTGTTTCACTTGGGGAAATAATTTGTTTAATCTTTGTTTTAATTTTTTCCCTGGATATATATGCATCTATATGTATATATCTGCATGTGTCTATATATTCATGACTATGTATGTATCTGGGTATGCGCATGTAACTATGTACGTGTATTTATATGATGTATAAGTATTTGGTCACATATATGTATGGACCTTCATCTCTCACTCTTTCTCTTTTCCTCTCACTCACTCCCTTTCTCTTTTTCATCCTCTTTCTCTCTCTTATTTTTTTTCACGAATAGCCTTCTCTGTAACATATTAGGTGATAAAAAATTCTACTTTGTTCAATTTATTTTAATTTAAATATTAATCGGTTGTTAATCGATACCTTTTTCTGAACTTCTCCAAACACGTGTTACACACAGTGTTCAATTGTTTAGTCTGAGTCACTATTTTTGCCTCGTATTCCAAAATAGAATTTTTGACCGTTTGATATTAATTTGTGAATTTAATTCTGTATTATTAACGGTGAAATGAAAAGGGCCTTGTGCCTATAAAATAAAAGTCAATCAATCAAGCAAGCAAGCAAGCGATCTCTCTCTCTCTCTCTCTCTCTCTCTCTCTCTCTCTCTCTCTCTCTCTCTCTCTTTGTTGCAATTTGTGCGTCATACTCTGTTTACTATTTTTCCCTCCTTTATGTCAGAATTCGTCATTTACTAGTTTCTACTATAACTTTAAATGACGACAAAGAATGAACGAAAATCGAAGATCTGAGACATTCAAAGACACAAAAAAATGGGAATTTTAAAAAAGTAAAATTAAAAGTGTTTTAAGAGATATCGATACAAAGTAATTATGAGTGCGATGCTCACGAATGGTTTTATACTGCATCTGGTTATGTGATCTCAAGTTTCCAGGTCCTCCTCGGGCCAGGGCTTTGGGACGGGCGCTAACTGGAATCTGCGACTGCAGGGTTCCTGCATATTTCAGGGCGCTTTCGCTAGGCATTGCACTCCTAATGCTTCCCTCATACAGATAGGTACCATGGATATCGCGATCTTGGTAAACGATTATGTCTTGAAAAGCGTTTAGAAGAACGAAATATAATTTCGTAACGATTTTTTTTTCTCAAAAATTTTTTTTTTATATCTTACTTACAAACATTCATATCAAGATACTTAAGATCAGCGTTTTTAATGTTTATCAAGGTCCACAACATTAAAAAGAATTTTTTTTTTTTTTTTTTTACCTATGATCGACGTTGATTCACTTCTGCTTTATATCTGTGAAGGCATTTTCAAAGTCAATACTTTCCAAATACACAAAAGGCAACCCACTTACCCCCACCCTTCATTCATCTCCTTGTCATACATGTAGCAGGCTTGACGAAATCAACAGGAAACTGTCTTTAAAACATTTTTCCAGCCCACTCCTTTCAAGTTTTGCAGACATTTTGTTCTTTCTTCCCGCCATGCCGCAAGTCCCAAGCGTCTTTACTTCATTTTTTTAACCGATTTGTTTGTTTATCGGTTTATTTGTTTTTTTGTTGTTTTTTTTAACTCAATGCTGCACTGAGTTTTTGATTCGCTATTTGGAACGGTATTGAGATTTTTTGTTCTTTCTTTTTTTTTTTACATTGCTATTCTCTCTGTGATTGACGCATTTTGTCTCATAAGTTTCCAAAGCTCTTAGCCTAATTTCAAGAAGTTTTTTCCCCTTATAGAATAAATCTAATGCAACATGTTAGTTTCAGAACTTCATCAAAAAAAATATCTATATAACAAAACCAAAGATGATTGTTTGTTTGTTTCTCTCTCTCTCTCTCTCTCTCTCTCTCTCTCTCTCTCTCTCTCTCTCTCTCTTTATCTCTCTCTCTTTCTCTCTATCTATCTAT
>BLXT01007646.1:2714311-2720961 GCA_019648995.1 Plakobranchus ocellatus | reverse complement strand
CTCTCTGGTTATAGTAAGGAGCTAATATAATAATGTGGACCAAATTCAAGGTTGGAAAATACTAAAATGATAGTCATCTAAAGATTTAATTACTTAAACGAAGCCCTTACATCATCAATAATTAATATTAATATTGCAAGGGCATGGGAGAGAACAAGTTTGGTTTTCAACTTAAGTGTTTCCTTAACTTATTTCTTAGAGAGACGGACAGAGAAGGAGGTGCTTCATGCAAAATGATGTAATTTCCAATAAACTTGTCTAAGTTTAAAATAAACAGTTCATTTTCTTGTTTCTTGAAAGGCCCTCTAGCGTCATCCAGCGAAAAATAATATAAGATCGCATCGGTCAACAATGTCTTGTGCAGAATTTAATCTTGAAATGACTTACGATGATTTACTGCTTTTCTCGTGGCAACAAATAAAACCACAACTATACTTTAGTCTGTTGTTTGGCTCATGCACAGTTCATGTACAACAGACGGATTACAAGCATAAAATGCTCTTGTGAAATTCGTAAATCCTGATTCAGGCAAAGTTCTTGTCACATTGATGTACGACATTTATTTAGTTAGTTTTGTTCTTGATAACGGATACAAAATTTCAAAGGTCAAAGAAGTATCGGTATAATATAGAATGGGATATACTACAGTCGAGTAGGTACAATCAAAGGCACTCTGCCCTGCGCCAATCGGTTAGATTCAATGTTCTGTAATTACAACATACTACATTGACAACACTTTATGCTGAGCGGTTAGCTTTCAAATAAATTTTATATTGAGATGCGAAAGAAGTTGATGAGTTAGCCGCACTCAATGTTTTTGAATGTAGCAAAATTGATACACCGAGAGCCATACGGCTTAAATTATCATATTTTAGTTAAACAGTAAATTCATAAATTAAAAGTTAAACACTGCTAGGTTAAATTTATAATAACAAAAAGCACAACAGTTTATTTTTTTTTCACCTAAGTTTTGATGTCTATTTAAATAGTAGCAGCTCAACATCTTAGACCCAAAACCAAAAAAAAAAGGAAGAGAACTCCGAAAGCTCGTGAAATCGGGATCTTCACAAGTTTTAATGTCAAGTTTCTTCAGAGAGCGTGAGTCTTGAATATTCCTCTCAGTTCTGCTCCGCAGTGACGACTGCTGTTTGATTTCAATTCACCGGTTTGTGATAGGAAATTTATCAGTTTCAAACCATAAAGCCCTCTACTACCTCAATGTGGAATAGTCTATCAAAGATGTGTAATACCTCACAAGACGCATCTTAGCCAACCCAAGTTCATACTTGTGGTCACATCACCGTCATGACTCCCACCTCCCAGTAATACAAAAGATTTATTACATTTCTGCACCCGATGGCTTTAAAGATACTACAAGCCTTAGAGATACCTCAACACTTAAAATACATTTCACAGCGAACACAGTGTTTGAAATAAAGAGGCTTAGGATAGAAACGTTTTGTGACAATTATGGCAAATTCAGGCAGGACTGTGCCTTACACACAATATCTAAGGTCAAACACTGGGACAAGATTCCACTAAGTATCGTTTTTTTATGTTATTTACCCCTAAAAATTAGAAGGGATGAAAGGGAAAATTTTTAAGGGTCATTTACATGTATTTTAAGTCAGCTATTAAAAAAAAAATTACGGCTGTCTAGAAAATTAAAATGACTCGCATTGTTCTGAGGATGCTATGCTTGCAGTGAAACTGGATAAAATAATGTTGTGTGGAGGTAATTTTTAAAGCTGATAGATTTATCGACTGCATCTCATAAGAGTATTGTCAACGAGTTTGTGGAAAAACAAAACAAAAAATGTTTTATAAAATCACTCAAGCTAGTCGAGAATATCTGTATATCCATTAAAAGTTGTCAACGAGTTTGCGAAAAACAAAACAAAAAATGCTTTATAAATCAATCAAACTAATCAAGAATATTTCTATATTTATTAAAAGTATTCAAATGTTTTTTGGGTTTTTTTTTTTTTAATCATTTTCCATTTCGCATAAATTTTTTCATTTATCACTATTGTTAATTTCCATTTTGCTTAAAAACTTATCTATAGCCCTACCACAATATTTTCACAACATCATTTACCCTTGCGGTTCACCAGCATCCCATACAAAATTTAATCAGAGCCATTACAAGCTTAATTTTGGGATCATCAAAGAAGAGATAACCTGAGGTAAAAATTTAATTTTTCTTGCTTTCGTTTTGGATTGAAATACTTAATTGCAAAGACATTTTGACATTTTGCAGAGAAAGAAATGGCATGAAATTACTCGTGCAGGCCCCAAGACGATTATATTCAATTATAAGCCTCTGACACTCTGTATCTGTCGACAGATCGACTCGGTCAGGAATAATTACCATCTCATAAGCAAGCCTCGATTGTTTCTTCAGTCAATAACCAAATTCTGCTCTACAGATGTTTATGGCAATTTAAAATTCATTAGCATGACGTTGTGACTCATCCGTAACATGGATAATAGATTGCAAAATTGCTGTATATAATATTAATTTGTAATTTGGGACCCATTTGAATGCGGAACTATTGGTTTGCACCAATTGTTATCAAAATTTAAAAAGAACGGGTAATTTGCAAAACCATTTTCGTCAGTTGAGTAATGTTGATCGTTTCGCACGAACAGTATTCATCTCCATAGTCCAATAGGCCAGAGCAAGACGAAGAAAATATGCATTTGATTATAAATTATTATTTTTATTACTATTATTATTTTTATTATTATTATTATTATTATTATTATTATTATTATTATTATTATTATTATTATTATTATTATTATTAACATTATAATTATTATGACGGTCCTTGTACAAAGTGAGAGCATTGGGGCAGAGGAGGAGGAAGAATGACATTGAGCTTTAACTAAGCGTATTTGAGGTATCGACTTATCGACCTTGGCTTTTTATTTTTGCTGTTTGGATTAAGTAAAATATACTTTTTCAACAACGAACAAAGGAAAACCAGAAAAAATATTGGATACTTTCAAATTTTATCATCAGAACGAAATTTCGCTGGATACATACATAGTGTGTATCACTTTTAAACTTTCAATTGCTGCTTAAATCTAATCTAAATTAGATTGTTGTGTTTCTATGGGTTTGTTGGTTTTTTTTTTTTTTTGTGCCTTTTTAAAATGGATATTTGGTGTGTTTGGACATGCCTGCCAACGATTTGGCCATAAAAATGAAGAAAGCATCGCCTGTTTATTGAAATCATATTTTTTAGAAACTTCAATTCGTTTCTTCTCAGTCCATGAGATTTATTCACGCTTTTACGCCACAAAAGATATGTTTCCTCAAAGGTTTATATGTTTTGTTTTTCCATAGCCATTGCCATTGATAACTCAGTTATTTTTATTTTATAAATAAATCTCGTTATTTTGTTGAAGACACATTCCGTATGCCCTTGTTCCATTGTTATAAAGGATTTGTCAAATCAAAATCACTTCTTGTCTAATTTAACTTACCCTGGTTTCTTTCTTCATCACCATCATCATCATCATCATCATCATCATCATCATCATCATCATCATCATCATCATCATCATCATCATCACCATCACCATCATCATCATCATCATCATCATCATCATCATCATCATCATCATCACCATCATCATCATCATCATAAAAGCAAAATAGGCACAATTTCATATTTGTTATCCTTATTTCCTCGACCTTACCACAGTGGAATGATTTATAGACAAAAAGGGTCTGGTCGGATATTAGTGTCGAGACTTTGAAAAAACTTTCTGGATAAGAATGCTTCATTTGGCTGATTCCTGCACCGATCAGCGCTCATTAGTAGGTGAGTCATTGAAAATTGAATTCCCTATCAGTAGAAGCGTGACATAATCAGGATTATCACAGCAATGGGGAAATCTTACTTAAAATTGCCTTGGAACACGCATTGTGTTTGAATTATTAGATGCTCCATCTATTTTAGTAGTCCTGGGTATGACGCTAAACTACATCCGTCGGACGATCGGCGATTAAGCCGGTAACCCCATCACTTTTAAATTGATGAGGAGGGTGTGGGACCCAGTAGGACCAAAAAAAAGACCTGCAATGGGCGGAAGATCCTTAATAGGACAACGGCCATCCAAAGATCACCACCGCCTTGTGGGTTAGTTGCGAGACGAAGGCTAGCGGAGAACCCGTACACAAACCAGTAATGGGCAAAGGGAAACCATTGCTGTAGCTTCCCAAGAAAAAAAATCATGATCCAAAACAAAACTAAAACCTCGTTTAACAACGTGTAACAAGGTTTGTGATTCCAATCCAAATCCCTCGTTCGGCAGGGATAGCCACGGTAGTAAGTGGCTCCAGGTCGTCATCCAGCGTCTGCTTGCAAAATTAATATCGATCAAACATAAAAAATATCAACATGAAATGTGCGTACACTGCATCAAAAAGGAAAATTAGAAAATGTTATAAAAGACATGTTCAGAATAAAACTTAACATCTTAGGGCTTGCCGAGGTAAGATGGACAGGGACAGGTTCCATGAAACTAGGTACCGGTAGTAAAACTATAATTTACTCAGGGGGCCATACACATGAAAGAGGCGTTGGTATCTTATTCGATGTAACATCGGCATAAAGACTGGCGAGTTGGTGTCCAATTTCAGATAGAGTATTTGTGGCCAAATTGGTAGCCAAACCAATAAATCTAGGAATTATTCAAATGTATGCACCAACATCCGACAGTGAAAATGTAGAAGTCGAAAAGTTTTATTAAAAAAGAGAAAAAGCAAAAGGCTATCTAAAATCCTAGGACATCATAATAATAATGGGAGATTTCAATGCAAAAGGCAATGATGAAAGAGAGGAAGATGTTGTTGGGCCAGTGGCGTAGTACTGTAAATGAACGTGGAAGTAGACTAATTGAATGGTGCCAAATCAATGATTTTACCATCACAAATACTTGGTATCAAAACCGCCCTAGGCGACAGTGGACTTGAAAGAGCCCCGAAGATAGAAGTAGAAATGAAATAGATTACATCCTCATTCAGAAACGATTCCGAAACGCGGTCAGAACATCGAAATCACTGCTGGGAGCCGACTGTGATTCACATTATATTCCAGTTATGTGTAAATTTCAGATAAAACTTTAGAAATTAAGAAAGGCAAAGGGTAATCCTAAATTGGACTTACTAAAATCTGATGAAAAACTAAGAGACAAAATTGCTATAGCTGTGCATCACAATTATGAGACCTCAAACAACATCTTAGAAGTAGGAGAATTATGGCCAGAAAGGAAAAATTCACTTAATGAAGTCATAGAGAAAAACTTTCCCCAAAAAGATTTTTAAAAAAAGAAATTAATAAACAAAGAAATACCCGATTTAAATGAAGAAAGGCGCAAATCAAAAATTGCAGAAGCCAAATACAAAGACCTAAACAGAAACTTCAAAATAAAATACAACACTGCTAAAAAAGAATGGATCTATCAAAAATGTCAGGAAATAAAGCAAAAGCTAAATTTATGCATGCTAAAATTAAGGACGCAGTAGTAAGAAAATCAAATGCAGTAGACCTGGCTGCATCAAATCGAAAGATGGAACAATGTTAATAGAAACGAAGGAAACACTAAACAGAGAAAAAAATTGAAAAACTTAGAAGCCAACTATCCTTAAAGAAGAAGAAGAAGAAGCAATAACGAAAGTGTAAAATGGAAAAGCCACAAGACCAGATAATATACCAGTAGGAATAATTAAAGCATTAGATAATTTAGGAATAGATCTGACAACAAAACTTATTGGTGCAATATACGATAATGGTACAATTCCAGAAGATCTTTGTAAATCAGTTTATACAGTACTGCCTAAAACACCAGTAGCAACAGAATGTGAACTTCATAGAACAATCAGTTTAATGAGCCATTTTACAAAAATCCTGTTACGCATGTTGATGGATAGAATGCGCAAGAGTCTAAGGCCAAAAATATCTCCAAAACAGTTTGGCCTTATGCCTGATAAAGGGACTAGAAACGCAATATTCACTTTGTCAATGCTTTTGAAAAGGTGTATAGAAATGCAAAAAGATCCCCACATCTGTTTCATTGATTATTCTAAGGCCTTTGACAAAGCAAAACATGTGGAGCTGTTTTGTATGCTAGAAAAATTGGACATCGATGGGAAAGATCTGAGAGTTATTAGAAATTTAAACTGGGATCTGACTGCATCTGTAAGAATTGAAGGATAACATAGTGATTTCAAATCCATCAACAGAAGTATGAGGCAGAGATGTGTAATGTCTCCTGATCTTAATTTGTATAGTGAAATAATCTTAAGGAATCTTGATGGTATTTCAGGCTTTAAAATAAATGGACATAATCTCAATAATCGCAGATGATACAGTTTTAATAGCAGAATCCGGCGAACAACTCAAAGAACTTCTAGATACTGCAGTTTTAGAGAGCGAAAGAATGGGCCTATCTTTGAAAGCAAAAAAAACCAAAGTGCAATCTCGTTAGAAAAGGCGAACAAATCAAACAAGTTACAAAATTCAAATATCTAGGTTACCTGATAACATCAGATAGCAGATGCACAAGTGAAATAAGTAAAATAATAGCCAGGGTCAAAGATACATCCCAAAAAATGAAACCAATTCTGGCTAATA